>MJUT01027637.1:51628-63038 GCA_002080005.1 Gigantidas platifrons
TGGTGCGTTTTTGTGTGTACGACTGACAGACCATAGCAAGCTGCAGCTTCATTTGCTTCAGCAAAAACTTAATCCTTCAAGGAGTCTGAGATAATTTGCAGTGAAATTAGATCCAAAATTTGCGATAAAGATCATTTATTCAGAATACAATAAAATCATTATAAAACTGAATTGTACAAACAATTATGCAATAATACACAATCTGAATAAATGACAATGATATGCAAAGGTGGGGAATAAAAAACCGCCACCTTAAACTCATGTTAATACAGACAATAGACATGTATCATTACAAATGAAAAAAATATAATTGCAAAATACACAGAGATATACAATTAAAGGGTGCAGGTGGGTGGGTAATTAAAGGATTGCAAAAATTTCTGTACTGACAAGATGGCGTCTGGCAGCATCAAAAACAATTTCGAAAATGCCCAAGTATCCCTACATACTCAGGCCGCAAGTGCGCGCTTGTTCACAATTGGTTAAGAAATTTATCTACGGCCAATTAAAATGAATCTTTGACATGATCACGCGATGACCATCACATCCTTGACTGCATGAGATCATGAAACTACATAATTCCCCGATTGTCCATGCGGAAAATTTCCATATTCAGATTACAATGTTGATAAGAAATAATTACTGATTGACCACGAAGTATCAAGCTGTGCAAAAATTTGCTGCCAAAAATGCTTTTATTTACAATAAAATTAATTTTAATAATGAGCTTGTAACATAAACAATGGGAATGATTATTAAAAAGTGACATATTCCTCTAATTTTGCAGTGATTAACAGTTTTGAAATTCGGGAGAATTGTACTCGGTTTACATTATTTCATAGAATAGAGAAAACAATGAATACATGAACAGAAAAAGAATACACAATCACAACCCTAATACACTATAATTTTAATTTAAAAGATGTTATAGACCTCTATTTCATAAAATTTCATTAAGTAGACGAAAAGGGAATAAACCAAATGGGAACCAGGAATTGGATTTCCAATGTCATATGTCGTGTCGTCGTGGGTTTTGTGCTCAAGCGTGCTCAGTTAAAATGAGAGATGACTGTTTGTTTTGTTGATATTGGTAGAATTTATCACCATTACTGTTTTAAATCTATTTTCATAACAGAAATGCATTATAATTTATTTCGATATATATCAATTATTCTTATAAGAAGAAAGCAATTAAACATACGAGTCGGCTTCAAAGGATTTTTTTACTTTTTACGTAGATGTTTTCTTTCCTCTATCATTGTCAAGACTTTTACAGGACTGGACTGAATATATGAGTAACACGGCCGGTGTCTTATCAGAATCAGGAACTGCTACCCTTCGCGAGCACCTGAGTTCATCCCCCGTTTTTTCGTGGGGTCCGTGTTGCTCATCTTTTTAGTTTTCTGTGTTGTCCTATTATGTGTCTTTACGTTCTGAGTTCCGTGTTGTGATGTTCGTTACGATTTCGACATAAAAACGACGTTGGATTCGTTCAGTTCATAGGTTTTTTATGTGTACTTCAATTGCATGATATAACCAAGAAATTGAGACTCTTTCAACATATACAGATGGTTGATTTAATTTGTCAATACCAAACTAAATTAATATGACTACCAAAAATGTTCACAAACAAATATCCCTAAAGAAGTCATTTCATAACCTATTAAATCATGTTTAATGTCATTTAGATGTTCCACTATTGTTTTATCAAATTGAGGGTTCCTTTTGGTAAAGTTGAAGTCATCACTTCGAAAATGTTACGGTCGCCACCATGACTTGTTGACCGTTATGGAATATCAGTGTCACAAATGACCATGGATATGTTCCACTTGTCGTAAACACTTCCTGATCCTTTCCTCATTCACGACTTATTACCGGGTTTGTAACTAGAATGACACGGCGGGTGCCACTAGTGGAGCATGAACTCCTTACACTTCCGGAGCACTGAGTTCACCCCCGAGTTTTAATGGGGTTCGTGTTACTCGATCTTTAATTTTATGTGTATGTTTTGTAGATCGTTGTTTGTCCTTTTTCTTTTAACCATTGTGTTGTCTGTTCTTCTTCGATATACGGATTCTGATTACCTCCCTTTGGTATCTTCAAACTCTTCTTAAGTGAACACGACGAGTTTTTTTTTTTTTTTAATAACCTTCATCATGTCATAAGATTGAAAAGGCCATTCTAATATGACGTCCTTCAAACGCCTTGAGTCCACACCCATTGTAATGTATGTCGTCATCGACAATTTATAACGATATTTTACCAATTTTTACATATTAGAATCAAAATAATTCATGGAAGGCATATGTATATATTGTTTTTACCACTGGTAGGCCCTTTATGTCAGCTTTTTACACCTCGCTAGCGCTCGGGGTAAAACTTCGTGACATAAAGGGCCTACCCGTGGTAAAAACAATATATACATATGGCTTCCATGAATTAGTTCTTAAATGACTTAAAAAGTCTTTTGGAGAGGTAAGTCAAAGGATCAAAGCAGGAAAGCCAATATCGGTTAATGTTATATATCCCGGGGGGAGATTGGCCTCAGTTTTAAAACAAATCCATTAATTAGGGACTTTACATTTCAATCATAAATATAACTAAAAAATTATACCAGTGCAGAAATAATGACAATTCCTTCTAAACAATAAATTGGTGTAGCAATAGATATAGATAATATTAGTGAAGCATTTTAAAATACAAAGGCTTCAAAACTGGGATAAAGTCGAGGTTCACAGAGCCATTCCCACGTTTTACCCCGACACCCTATCATACTTATTTATTTCTTGAAGAAGAAAATTATTAATGCTGTTAGTCTTCTTCAAGTATTAACAAAGTATACTGTATAGACCGCACAGTACATTATTAACTTCATAAGAAAGAGATGTACTTCGGAAACTAAATACGTTCGGAACAATGAGACATGAGACGCCATATTGTCATGGTTTATGTGATTGTCTTTTAATTTTTAGTCAATCTGAATTATATTTTATAAATATGTAAAATGACCCATTTTGATGTTCGTCAGTTCTGTTCTCTGCTTTAATACCTCACGGTTAGGGTTAGGGTTAGAGTTAGGGTTGGGGTTGGGGTTAGGGTTAGGGTTGGGGTTGGGGTTAGGGTTAGGGTTAGGGTTAGGGTTATAAAGTATCCTAATAATGTACTGTAGCGTACTGTGCGATCTATACAGTATACTTTGTTAATACTTGAAGAAGACTAACAACATTAATAATTTTCTTCTTTAAGAAGTAAATAAGTATTGTATCGACTAGCCCCGAATACACATAAACTTTACATTTTAAGATACTGCATTAATATTGCGTTTATCCTTCAGAAAAATTACATTGATCCATCAACGTCTATGTCTTGAATTTATTTTTTAATTATTTTTAAATGCACTATTATCCCTTGATTGCCTCTTTCGATATTTTGTGCCAACAGGAAGTGAACTGGATCTCAAAACTCAACAGGTAACATCTGACTGGTACCAGAAAAGGATATTATTTCGGTCATTGACAGCGCATAACAAAAAAAAACCATTCAATGGAAATTGGCTTCTCAAACAGAGCATGTGAATGATAATTTATATTAAAATCAGCTTTATTCCAAAACAAAATAATTGGGTTTTTCGAGCGTGCTATGCATTAGATATAAATTTAGTTGTATTGCAAAACTCTGCACCTTTTAAATTTTATCAAGCTGAGCAAATCATTTAAAACATGTCGTGCTCACTTAATTTGATAAATACGTTTTCATTTCAAATGACATGCAGTTTTTGTCATATACTACTGAGCTTTACAGCTGCGATAATAGAGATGAAGGATATTATCATCACATGCATTATGGTCATTAAACATTCTTGATATTGAATACAAAACTTGAAATTATTCTCTGGACTGTATATAAATATAAGTTCTACATTTTCAAAGCTTAATTACGTTAATACACTCACATATATACTTTGGTTTCATATCAACTTATTTCATAAGGTTCCTTGGTGGCTTAGGATTCCTTTCTCCCAGAGACTTAAATGTTTGGCTCTGACTTTATGTCTTAACATAATGGAGGTTTTTCCAGAAATCCATTGTACGCACTTAATTAGATATCCACATTTTTTTGTTATTTTTTTTGTTAGTAACTCAAATTGGAGAACGTTGCGCCCATATCAAAAAAGATATCTACATCAGCTCCAAATGAGCCACCCGTTTTAAAGGAGTGGTCGCTGATGTCCGGTTGTACAGTCCCCGGAACAGCAACCACAACTAAAACAGCAATCCGTAAGCAGTCACTGATCATTCACCGATCCGTCACCAATCAGTCAAAAATCAGTCAAAAATTGACGAATAGTAAAAGTAATCTTTGACGTATCTGACGAATATGACACGTGATTGAGTTTTCTGTCAGATGACTGATCAGTAGTATCCGTCATATTCGTCATTGACTGATTCATCCCACAACGTCAGGTGTATATTACGAATTTATAATTTCGTTTCATTTCGAAAATGACAAGTAAGTTTTACACTATTCAACCTTTTAGTTTCGGTAGAGAATTTTGAAGTGAAATATAGAGCAAACCATACTAAATTTGCTTGAAAATTTATGTCTCGTCTGAAATTTTCAATAAAACTATAGTTCAGTTAAAACTAAGGTTCTCCTCCCTCAGGTATAGGTGACCTTAGTTGACTTTGGCTATCCTGTTTAAGCCCTGTGTTTGGTGTTTTATTGCTCCCAATACTTTAAAAATGTTTGGCTTTCCAGCTTTTTGATTTTGAGTGTACCTGATGAAGGTTATTCAATCATTTGATTTTGAGTGTACCTGATGAAGGTTATTCAATCATTTGATTTTGAGTGTACCTGATGAAGGTTATTCAATCATTTGACCTTGAGTGTACCTGATGAAGGTTATTACAGAAACACGTCGTGCACACTAATTTGTTCCGTATCACATTAATTTGTCTCGCCAATTGTGTAACTCGAATCACTTCTCGACACTATTCAGTATTCGTCTCGTAGTAAGATTGTTTACACAAGTGACTCGAATTTGAATTTGAGTTTGAATTTTGGTGTTTAACGCCACTTTCAGCAATATTTCAGCTATATCATGGTGACCAGTTTTAGTGGTGGAGGAAGCCGGAGTACCCGGAGAGAAGCACCAACCATGGGCAAGCAACTGGTAAACTTTATCACTTGCGGCTGCGAGTCGAGTGCACGTTTTCTTATAATTTACAAAGCCGGGCGCGAACCCACGCCGTATTGGTGATAGGCTTGTATGAGTTGTTAGAACCAACGACCTAACTCATTGAGCCACCCGGGCCCCCACACAACTGACTTGTTACGGCATGTATTTTGTTTTCATTGTTGATTGATTGTTGTTTAACGTGATCTTAATATGTGTGGTATGTAAATAAATAATTCAACACTTCTGATTGGGTGATTTTCAGCACTGCTAATATGCAACGCCATCAATGATTAGGGCTATGCCTATGGTATTTAACGCCACTTTCAACAATATTTCAGCTATATCGTGGAGGTCAGTTTTATTTGTAGAGGAAACCGGAGAAACTCATCGATCTGCCGCAATTAACTGAACAACTTTATCACATAATGTTGTATCGAGTACACCTCGCCATAAGCGGGATTCGAACTCGCAACTTTAGTGATAATAGGCACTGATTGTATAGGTAGTTGTAAATCCAACTACCATACGATCACTACCAAGACGTCCATTAACACCTTCAATTTTGTTGAGATTACACACATACAAAGCAATACATTTAATTTTATACTTTGTTCACCATGGTGTTTGTTATATTTGATTTCATGTGCTATTTTAAGTTTTATGACTTCTAAATTTAATGGCACTTACCTTATCAAAACTCACAAATCCAAAATAACATAGAGTAAAATGTTGTTTAACCCTTACTATGTCAATGAGCCTATTTGTAGGCTTTTTGGCTCCTTTCAACTGCCAACGGCCTATTTGTTGGTTTTTTTAATGCGGTATCCGTCATAGAACGTTGTGATGTCACCATAACCCGGTGACAAAGTACACAAATACTAAAAACTCACAAATCTATTTTCATCCGATTGATTTACTACAGCAACATAATATAAAATTGTTCTTCTTTTTAAAAACACGAACCTCCAAGTCGAACGTTAAAAACACGAACCTCCCAGTCGAACGTTAAACACACGAACCTCCCAGTCGAGCGTTTATTTCGTAAAGAAAGAAGATGTGTATACGCAGCAATGAATTCTTTTACAGCAAATGTAATTAATTTAAATATCACTGTGGTTCTAATTGAAATTGTATTACATTTATTTTATTACATCAGTTTTATATCCTTCATTGAATCACTATACAGCTCTGCATGATATATACCATCAATAGGAATGGCTTTCATCTTTTTTTACCTCTTTTTTTAATGATACGTACACGAACAAAACGACGAATTTTAAATTAGATGCATTATTCAGCCTTTGCCATGATCTACCAAATTGAATACAGATTTGGGTGGGTTTTTTTCTTCATATTTTAAATTAAATAATCAATTATGTCATATTTATCGGATTAACTATTACTCTAACATGTCGTCCGATATAAATAAGACCGTGATAAAACTCCCAATATATTTTAATTCGCATATGCGTATTGACGATGGAGAGTGCCACGCTCCCGTAATGTTAAAAACCTCTTTAGTAGATTTCGGAAGAGAGTAGGTATAACCTCTACAAAATATTTTTTCTCTCCATACTTGTCTAATGGCAAAAGTTTTTTTTATAGTTGAACTTGTCCTTATCTTGAATATATCGCTGATATACAGCTGCTTGCTGGACGTTAAGCAACAATCAATCAATCAATCAATCAATCAATCAATCAATCAATCAATCAATCAATCAATCAATCAATCAATTAATCAATCAATCATTTTACTTTAAGATGGAAACGTTTCATTATTCACAAAGTTGGTTCATCACTCTAGCTAGGGTTGTTGGTCGTTATAATCTGTCTAATGTGATAGTCTAATATGGGACGAAGTCCCAACTATGGTAGAAATAGCAATATTTTCTATATTACTAATGGCTTAAATTTCTTGCACCGGAAATTTCGTAACCTGGTCATTTCGTACCTAGATCGGGACTTAAAAATCGACAGAGGATTTGGGTCTAGGTTCCCCTGTTTTCAGAAATCTGGATCCGCCCTCGGTCTACTTTGAAAAAAATTATAGATCCATATATCCGAGTTAATATTGTTTATAAAAAAAAAATATTGGACTTCGTCCCAAGTTAGGTAACTCCTATTATCATATTATAAACGTAAGAGAAACCCGAATGGACAATCCAGAGAAACTGGCACCATTGGACACACTAGACAAAGAACAAAGACAAACAAAACACAAAAACGAAAACAGAAAACTAAAAAGAGAAACACGGACCCCACCAAAAACCGGGGGTCATACCAGGTGCTCGCGAGAGGTTAGCAGTTCCTGCTTCTTATATGACACACACCGTGTTATTCATATATATATATATCGGGGGTGACTCAGGTACTCGTAAAGGGTAAAGCAGTTCCTGTTTTGTATAAGACACCCGCCGTGTTGCTCATATATATGTAGTAAAGTTCGGAATCACAAATTAATTTTTAATGGTACAAATTTATACATCTGATAAATACTTGTATGGTGGCTTATGATACATAAGTTAAAATTTAAGTAATTGTATTCCTCTTCTTTATTTCAAGTACATGTAAACGTTCGATTTAGCTGCGGAACCGTAGCTCTTATGGTCCTTGTGCTGTTTTACTGATAGGTGCAGACCATCTATGGTCCGCAAATAAAAAAAACAAAAAACAAAAAACAAGAGCTACGGTTCCGCAGCTAATGCTCGACTATGATTGATATTCGTTTTATTGTTATTGTTTAGTAACTTGCATTATGTCCGTAATTTTATCTGGCCACTAATTGTTGTTGTCAGTCGTCCTAAACACCAATAATTCTAACCCTAACTAGAATGATGAATCAACTCTGCGAACAATAAGAGTTTCCCGCGTAAAATGGTCATATATATTTTCTCTTTCGAGGGTTAGGGTTATGGTGTTTAACGCCACTTTCAACAATATTTAAGCTATATAGTGGTGGTCAGTTTTATTGGTGAAGGAAACCGGAGTACCCGGAGAAAACCACCGATCTACCGTAAGTCATGGGCAAACTGTATCACATAATGCTGTATCGAGTACACCTCCCCATGAACGGGATTCGAACACACAAGGTTAGTGGTGACAGACACTGGTTGCATAGGTAGTTGTAAATCCAACTACCATACGATCACGACCATTTTCCCTTTTACAAAATGAACTTTCATGATATGAGGTGTACTACAAAGACGTCTGATGCCAAGCAATGTAATTGAAATTAGATTTTTTTGTAGATTTTAAGGTGTGTTTGTTGTGGGGATTTTTTTTTTTTTTTTAGCCTTGATCAACTTATTATAGAACCTACACCAACTATTCTCACAATTTTTATAGACACAAAAATGTGTTTGGTGTGTTAATTAATACCATTAGGCCACTCCAAATTGATTACTTGTTCTTCGGATTTTTTCATTAAAAAAAATGGAGCGGGCGAGCGAATTTTTTTTTTTTTTTCTTCTGAAAATTGAATTTTTGGAGGCGCTAAAATCTTGAACAAGCGAGCGGCACTTTTTAATTTTTTTTTAATCATTTTCCCTCTCATTTTTGTGTTTTTAAATGATAATTGTATAAGCGGGCGACATTTTTTATTTCAAATTGTTTAAAAATCATGAAACATGAAGAGGGACTGTTGACAAAATGATGAGGATCATTTTTTGTCGAAATTTTCAATCTGAATTTTAAGGTGCGAGCGGGTCCGAAGAACAAGTATTTAATTTGGAGTCGCCTTAGATATTAATTTTCCACTAAGAACTTTTTGAGGTGTCACATAAAATAGGCTATACTATAATTATTTGTAACATGAATGCATTCTTTTTCTTTGATCTTTTTGTGGTTTATATACCAGAATGCGAGCAATAGCTAAGAATTATGAAATAATACACGCAGGAACGAGATATATTGTATACTTTAAATCTGGGTTGTAGTTGTATTACTCCCTTCGACCCTTGCAATAATCAACCACCTAGACGTGATATTGCATGTCTTCAAGTTACAAATAATTTAAACCACGGTTTTCCGAGTTAAACGGTTGAACATTAATAGTTTTACCGTTTAACTCAAAAAACCGTGGCATATAAAAACTGTGGTTATAAAAATTATGTCGACTGAGATAAATATCTACCTTAAGTAAATATGTACTGTGTTTTGAATTTGGTATGTAACTATTTCAGTCGACATAATTTTTGTAACCGAATCCTAAATTAATACCGGCAAGTCAGTAAATGTGCTAAAACCCATTTATATGATTTATGTTGATGCATATTAATTGATATGCATGTATTAACAACATATTTTGCATATTTTAGGAATTAATGTCTTTTTAGTTCTAGTAAATGGTATAATATATCATAATATTTGTTTTTAAATATTTTACTCGCTTTAAATTAAACATGTAAATAATATTTTAGTGATGTCACAGTGTTTTGTGCCTCATTTGATGTGATGCGGGCTTTAGGATTATTTGGGCGTGACTTTCCACAAAATAACCAAACATCATTTCAACCATCTACATTTTATTCACACTGAAAATAGGGAACCAGTTATCAATCCCACCAGCCGTGTGCAGTGATAATGTGTGAATCAAACAGTGGACAGGTTAGGTATATATAGATCTAAAACCAGGGCGGGAAAACATGCATGTGGTATTCGTGCAAAAGGTAGAAAGGTGTAGTGATTTCTCCGTCCGTCTTTATGAATGAATGATCTTATGAATGAAAATGATACTACTACTTACCTTTAAACGTAGTATGACCCGTTTATATATTACGGTGACATATTCCGCCCGACAAGGGAAAAATTCGTCCCTGAATTTTCAAAACTTTATGGAGTATACTTACTTTATGTCCAGAAAACATTACTAAACAAGTGGTCAAAAGACAGACATAGACAACTGATAATTATATACAAACTAAAATAGTTAAATCACTATCATAAAAAAATGAAAGTGAAAATGAAAATAATTTCACTTAATTATCAAATCATTTGGAATATGAAGATCCAACATGATCAAATCAGAAGGCGGCAAGTGCCACTCAACTACTTCAACATGGTGGAAACTCATTTAAAATCCAAACATTTATACTCAATAAAATATAACAAAAAATATACAAGTCAAAATATCAAAGGTAGGCTAAACAGATTTCAGTTATGTAACTGTTTCTCACTATGTTTCAACTATCCATGACAACTAAGTTTTTCTCATTCTCCAAAACAACTTTCTCCATATGCTTAAACCAAGATATACTCAAATCCATTGTAGGGTGAACAACATCTACTAACTTAGAGAACATATACTTAATCTCTCCACTCTTCTTCTTATGAACATAAGTATGTAAGAATGGTGTGACCATGTTATTCTTACTATTCAGTTCAGTGATGAACTGATTTATCTCTCTCAACACACTATGGAGTCGGTCTTGCATTTCATCGTAATCCTCATAAAATTTCAAGACATCTGTCTTATATATAGAGTATCTATGAAAATTTCACTCGCGAAAACTAGATGTAGCAATAGTAGCGAAAACAACTTTTCCACCTAACTCCTTAATCTGTTGCTCAATATGCAAGCTTTCAAGTTAGAAACATGATCAATTTCAAGTTCCAAAAATGATTCTTCATACTTATAATATCGATATATTTTTCTTATCATGGTACAAATATCTGGAATTCCAGCAATAAAATAAATAATCCCATTGAAACATCTCCCTCTACTAGATGAATACAAATATGAGTGAGGATAACCAGCCATACCTATGAACAAATCGAAAACCCAAGTAACAAAAATCGTAAAAATATATCAAAAGTCAGACTGAAAATCATTAGTATGAAAAACTGATCAATAAAAACTTATACAAATTATTTAACGATACAAAATAAAATCATCAAACCTCTGAGGGACCTTACTTACCCTTGTTGTCCTACGTAATGCAGGTTGTGCCTCGTGAATAGAAATATCAGATCGATCAAAGTCTTGACCTACTATATCACTAGCATCTGCAATATCACCAGTCCTTACATGACTAGAATAAAAGCTTAGGGGTTCCCCAGGGTCGTTACCTGTTACTACTGAAGTATTACTGTCTGCCTCACTTCTAAAACTTTGTCGAGTATCTGATAGAGATGATTGGACCTCAGACCTTGAAATTAACACAGATCCTGATGATGATGACTTAATGGATGAAGGCCAAAATTCGACGGCCATAGGATTAAGGTCAAACCTTG
>MJUT01027637.1:76002-95582 GCA_002080005.1 Gigantidas platifrons
TTTAGCTGGGGTGTAAATGGTTTAGCTGGGGTGTAAATGGTTTAGCTGGGGGTGTAAATGGTTTAGCTGGGGTGTAAATGGTTTAGCTGGAGGTGTAAATGGCTTAGCTGGGATGTAAATGGTTTAGCTGGGGGTGTAAATGGCTTAGCTGGGGTGTAAATGGTTTAGCTGGGGGTGTAAATGGTTTAGAGGGGGTGTAAATGGTTTAGAGGGGGTGTAAATGATTTAGTTGGGTGTAAATGATTTAGCTGGGGTGTAAATGGTTTAGCTGGGGTGTAAATGGTTTAGCTGGGGTGTAAATGGTTTAGCTGGGGTGGGATGCTATTTACACCCGGGTAACTAACCAATCAGAATGCAAGATTCTTGCTTCATAAGAAATAATAAACCATGCTAAGCTCAACTTTAATTTACGCCATATAAAGCTGAAGGCGATTCAGTATTATGGAATATAAAGTCATATTTCCCCAGGGTCTATTTGGGGATTTCATCCAAATTCGGCTATGTAATGTATTATAATTATATTGTATTGTCTTGATGCACGCCAATGTATGGTTTACTAACAATAAACTATTTGAATTTGAATTTGAATTTGAATTTGAATATTCTTCTATGAATTGTCAATTTATGATGTTACTGCACTTTAAAACTAGGCGAACAACGTTAAATGCGAAATTGTAGCTCTTGTGGTCCTTATGCAGGGGCGGATCCAAGGGGGTGCGCAAGGTCAATAATAATATTTTTCCGCGGTTCGAAGTATAGCGGGAAAATATTGTATTGTCGGTTTAATACTAATGAATATTCATACGGTAATGGTCCAAATTGACCAATGAGAACATTGTCTTGCGGTTGGGAATNGGGAATAGCCAGACGATCACTTCAGAAAGGTCAAAGGGCAATAGCCAACCGATCATCACAGAAAGGTTAAAGGGCAATAGCCAACCGATCACCACGGAAAGGTTAAAGGGCAATAGCCAACCGTTGTCCTCAGAAAGGTTAAAGGGTAATAGCCAACTGATCACCATAGAAAGGATAAAGGGTGATTAAAAAAAAACGATCACCACAGAAAGGTTAAAGCGCAATAGCCAGATGATCACATCAGAACGATTAAAGGACAATAGCCAACCGATCACCACAGAAAGGTTAAAGGGCAATAGCTAGATGATCACCTCAGAAAGGTCAAAGGGTAATAGCCAACCGATCACCACAGAAATATTAAAGGGCAATAGCCAACCGATGACGGAAAGGTTAAAGGGCATTAACCAACCAATCGCCATAGAAAAATTATCAGCTGAATAACCCACCAATCAGTATAAAACTGTTGAAGGTCAATAGTCAATAGATGCATGTATAAGGTAATCAGGTGAATAACTTATTAATTAATATTAATAGGATAAGATCAAAGAGAAATAATTAACAAGTGAAAAGGTAGATAGCCCTACAATCAGCATTCAAGGTCAATAATAATATTTTCCCGCGGTTCGAAGTATAGCGGGAAAATATTGTATTGTCGGTTTAATACTAATGAATATTCATACGGTAATGGTCCAAATTGACCAATGAGAACATTGTCTTGCGGTTGGGAATTTAGGTGTGTTCGTTTGGTTCTCTTCACTTTCTACCCGTCAAATATGTCAATGTTAGTCTTACATTATTTACTATTTGCATCTTTGTTGCAAAATTTTTAAGGTGAGGTCCGACACCTGATTGTCCAGAGATGGGTTCGAGCATTGTCATCGGATACAGGTCTCCAACTTACTTTGGTTTTTCCTGGACGGCCTTGCCCATCTGTGACGGAATTCTAATTATACAATACATAATTTTGTTTGAAATGTTGGCTGTGTACATTGTGAATTGATTACAAGTTACATGTAACATAACATTTTTCTGTTAATAATAATTCCGGCGTCCATCACGTACGGCGGGCTGTCGGAAAATTGATATTTGCGTTTTGTCTATTATTTTGCCTTATACTTGAAAGTATAGATAATACTAAACCGATATCTACAGAAAAGCTAAAAAAAATATTGACAGTCAATAACCAAATAAAAATGATCAGGGATCATAAATCATAATAAATGGCCCGAAATTAAAAGCCATTTAAAATGAAGGTAATCAGAAATAAAGTGTTATTTATTATTACTATTTAAACAACATTATTCAGAAAAAAATGGTGAGTCGTGCTAATGTGGGTCACGGGGTACTGTAAGGTCCTGAAGGATTACCTGAAGGATTATTCTAAACTGTGACACGTGGACGACCTGTGGACTCCTGTTGGGCAACTGTGAACGGGGTTGCAAAGACAAAAAATCTTTCAAATTTAATTGAAAGAGGCCGGTGTTTACAAGAATTTACCCTTTGGGCACCTCAAACGCTGGAATTTCGGAATTTCCCATATGTGTTTCAGTGGGGTGAAAAAGGATGTTATAAGTTGCTGAAATCCATCGATTAATGTAAAATACACACTTTTTTCACTTCTTGCACATATTTTGAACATGTTATGTTATAACCTATGCATGGTTTAATCCTAATAAGCTATACCGAATATAGAACACTATTTTTATTAGAGGGCTAAGACCCTACTTTAAATAGACTAATCCATTTTTCGCGGGAAAATTGATGCAGATGATTGTTGTTTTATCTTGGACAATAGTTAAAAAATATAGAATCTTGACAATGTAAAGGGAAGATGCTATGTTATATTTATTCATTTGTTTGATTCTGGAATATTGTTGATCATTGATTTAAACAAGAAAAAAGGGAAAAAAGGGGGTGAATTTTACAGTTAAATAAATGTTATATAATAAATGTTATGTTTCGACAGTTTAACCCGTCACGTAATCTGGGTCACGGGTCACTGTGAGTGGTTTAGTTTAAACATATTTTATTTGCATAAAAGTTGCAAATGGGATTGGACACAAGTTATAACAACATTAGTGAAGTCCTTTCCCTTTTACAAAAATATAAACAAAAATGATTACACATAATGGCGATAATTATATAAATAAATTTTACATGATATATTTAGACGATAATAATAAATTAAGTATAAAGAAGAATAAGGTGAAATAATATGTTCAATACAGTGGAATAAAGAAGAAGAAGGAGTTCAAACAAACAAAAACAACATTGACTGGAGTGAGTATGCTAGTCCATTAGTTAAAGCGCTGGGTGCTTCTAATAAAAGAATAAACAGCAGAAAAGATTTCAATGTTTTGATTGGTAGTAAGATTTTCATCACCAGCTAATATCAATTCAATTGTTACTATGTAATTCTTTAATTTATTAAACAAGATTGCCCTATTTTCATTATAAAAAGGATATTCAAAGAAAAAGTGTATACAATCTTCAAAACTATGACCACAGATACATGCAGGACTTGGCTTTAAATTGACAAGGTGCAAATCTGCATTTAGCGAACTGCACTGTGAGTAGCATGTGTAGTCTATTTTTATCTTGGACAATAGTTTATAAATATAGAATCTTGACAATGTAAAGGAAAGATGCTATGTTATATTTATTCATTTGTTTGATTCTGGAATATTGTTGATCATTGATTTAAACAAGAAAAAAAGGAAAAAAGGGGGGGAATTTTACAGTTAAATAAATGTTATGTTTCGACAGTTTAAAGAGAAAAATATAAATTTGTTGCGACTAAAGCTTAAATAAGCGTTAAAAATTGAACAAATATCAGTGGTTTTGTAAATGAGAGGAGTTTGAAATAAAAACACAGGACCGGACTTTAAACAAAAATAATAATCTAGGATTATTTGAATATAGAAAAATGTCAACAACAAATTATCGCTACGTCGAGTATGGATATCACGTATATTTGAAGTTATTATATGGACATACGACAACCCAATTTCCGGAAACTTAATGTCAGCAACATAATAGTTTTTTATTAACAAAAAAACCCAGGACCTCTGTGTCCATGATTTTTTTTTTTTTTTTTAAGTTAAATAATATGAAATATTGACATCCACACTTGCCTTTTGGACAGTACATTTCTGTGTCCACACTTGCCTTCAGGCAACACTTGTTCAAAATAAATAAAATATAATAATTCATCAAAGATTTTAAATTTTATTCCTTACAACTTTGACAGGAAATGATGCATTATTATTGCTATTTAAAAATAAATAAAATATAATAATTCATCAAAGGTTTTAAATTTTATTCCTTACAACTTTGACAGGAAATGATGCATTAAGAAAAACCATCTAAAAAAATATTATCAAGACGTAATTAAGTTGTTATATAACCGTAAAAATGTCCCCCATAACCCCTCCATATCCTGAAATATTACGTTGGTTGGCTGGTTTATGGTGTTTAGCGTTACCTTTGAACAATATTTCAGTTATATATCGTGGCGGTCAGTTTTATTGGTGGAGGAAACCGGAGTACCATGAAAAAAGCGACCTGTCGCAAGTCACTGACAAAACTAAGCGGGGTTCTAACTCACAACATTAGTGGTGATAGACACTGATTACATAGGTAGTTGAAAATCTAACTACCACACGATTACGACCACGACGGCCCCTCTGAAATATTAGGTGTTTGTATTATAGACACGTGGCATGTACAACACGTGATTTAACTACTGACTGTATGTATTATGTATCGGGTTTGTTTGTAAACGTTAAGTATGCAACATGTCAGATATATAGACAATATACGTATATACGCAAATAATCGGAAAATTTTAATTTATTTGAACGAGCTCCAGAAACAGGTTTGCAAAACACGCCTTTGACGAGCTTCTTTATCCTGTTCCTCAGCGAGTACAAAAAAAAATATTTTGTCCGACAAAGTACTTATATTATGATGTCAAATAGCCCAAAACTAGATTCAGTACAGATAGACATAGAGACTGAGTTATCAAGTCGGATCATTAAAGAAGAGTTTTGATTGGCTGAAATCAAATTTGGCGGTATAATTGAGTATTGTAACAACAAAATTATCAAACTTCCTCAGGAGGTCTGCGATTAAAACTGATAGTGTTCAATTGGTTTCAACTAGGGTTATCCCTCTTGTATCAAAGAGAAAAATAAAGCTACGGGATCAAATCAGTTTGTATGTAACATTTGGTGAGGATTATGGTGTTTAACGCCACTTTCAGCAATATTTCAGTTATAACGTGGCGGTCAGTTTTATTAGTGGAGGAAGCCGGGGTACCAGGAGAAAACCACCGACCTGTCGCAAGCCACAGACAAACTTTTATCATATAATGTTGTATCGAGTACTCCTTTCCATGAGCGGGATTAGAACTCATAAATATAATATTTGGAACAATAAGTAATAGAAAGGAAATACACGCATTCTAAATTTTAACTGAGTTGCACCTCCTGCTGTAGATCTACATAATGTTTATTTTTAGACCTTCAACCAAAGCGTGATGATTAGCAGATAATCAGTTTTTAATTCTAGCTTGGGACGTTTGTCATTCAAATAAAATAAAAATATTGAAACATTCGTGTGAAATAAGGTAATACCAGCCACAGACTAAAGATAGATAACTCTTCCGGGTTCTTTTCCCATGTCAAAGAATATGGACATAACTCGTTTGGAAAAAGAAAAATGCATAATTTGTATCATCGTCTAACTCTATATAGCAAATGTAGACAGAAAATAGTACTGAATATTAACTGATCGTGTTAATTACATCAAGATGTCTATCACCACTGATGGTTGTGAATTCGATTCTCGATCAGGCGGGCGAGGTATACAACATTATGTGATAAAGTGTGTCATTGACTTGAGACAGGTCGTGGGTTTTCTCCGGGTACTCCGGTTCCCCCCACCAATAAACCTGACCGCCACGGTATAACTGAAATATTGTTGAAAGTGGCGTTAAGCAAATTAGTATTGAATATTGACTGACCATGTGAATTATTACATCACGGTGTTTATCATAGAGAGAAAAAAATGAACGGTTTACTTATCATTTCAAGTAAAGCACACACCACAAGATGCTGAATGCTTAAAGCACACACCACAAGATGCTGAATGCTTAAATTCTGAAAGAAGAGTAAGAGGACAACAAAGGGTTAATCAATCAGAAACCATAAATCGTAGGACAGACAATACAATGGCCCAATGAAAAAGGACAAAAGACAAACAACGATTTACAAAACATTACACACAAAAAAACAAAAGATCGGGCAACACAAACACCACTAAAAACCGGGGGATGAACTCAGGTGCTCCGGAAGGGTAAGCAGTTCCTGTTTCACTAGTGGTACCCTTCATGTTTTATCTAAATTTAATTCGTTTGAAAAACTACCGGTCTCAGGTAAATATACTTCGGTCAACTCTTTGATGCACCAATAAAACGACCAACAATTGAAATGGAATGTATTGTGTAATATTAGTTTCGGAATTCGAGTTGCATCTGTCGATTTTATCATCCCTTGATATGTTTTTCAGTTGGTACGTAGTTGTTATCTTATGTTTGTAGATATGTTCTTCCAATGTGATACCTTTTGGTGCAGATTGTAGAGTTGAACATGGACGCCTTATTTTTTTCATTTTACCCATTATATTATTAGCACTGTTTTGTCCCAAGTAAATTGGCTTGGTTTTTACCATAGGAGATTCATACTACCCAATGTAATTTATTTATTTATTTATTTATTTATTTTATTTTTATTTTATTTATTTTTATTTTTATTTTGTTTGCTTGGTCGCCACGCAGTGAGTGCAATATCTAATATAAGATAAAATGTAATATTGTTGCATTCGGGGAAAATGCTATGGCGAAAATTCTGAAAAAGCAACAGAGACACCATTCCTTTGTTTAGCTTATGTTTAAATGTAAAATCAGATGGTACTATTTCTTTACACCCATATTCTTGTTCTATTTCTTACTAAATAACTTGTACATTCAAATAACTTTGCATTTTATGATTATTTTTTATTTGTATTAAACTCGGATCCGACTTACCAGATATGACTGGTATAAATATTTGCAAGCTTCTCAATGTTTTTGATAGCTTTTAGATGACAAAAGATAGCCACATTAATTCTTGGGTGTGGTTTTTGTGGGGGGGGGACCATGCGATGTTTTGTAAGAATCATCAAAGCAATAGATATTTGTCTGACATTGAAAGAAACATGGATGTGTATTTGATCAGATCGAATATTAATCCTTCAATCTAATCAAACTTTACGAAGAGAACTTCAAATTTTATTTAATTCATATTATCTGATAAAATACTTATTTGTTATTTTTAACCAGAAAAGTAATAACAGCAATCTCGTTAAACTGTACATACAGATGAAATGTAACTACTGGATAACGCGAGCCGAACGAACAAAACAGTAAGTAAGCCCTGTTACGAATGGCTCGAGTAATCCAATAATTCTCTATCTAGAGCTGCATTCCACATCATTCATGCCAAGGTCTGAAAACAAAGATACCATGGTATGTATCGTTGTTCAGTCATGTGCAAAGTTGTTCTGTTCTGTCATGTGGAAAGTTGTTCAGTCGTGTGGACAATTGCTCAATTGTGTGGAAAGTTGTTCTGTCATGTCAAATCATTACTATTTCTTCGCTCAGCAATATAGTTATCGGCTGTGGAACTTCTAATACGGCAAGTTGCGATTGTTCTGTATCAGTAACGCGAGCCAAACGAACAAAACCAATGTTTTTAAGCATTGTTACGATTGGCCCGAGTTAGCTTACAGTATGCTTCAATCAACAGTGGCTCGTGTCAGCATTTGGTCCTCTGTGTTGTATTGTACCTTGTAATTGTCCGATTAAACCAATATGGCGCTTGACAGTTAAAATAGGCCAAACTCATGTTGTATGTGTACGAATCATCTATCAGTTGACACGATTCACAGTCCCTCTGTAGTAGACTTCTGAATGTACACACGAACTGAAAATATATGAAAATACCATTTAAATATTTTTTTATAAATGAATATATAGTGTTACCTGTTTAACCCGTACCCTGAATTAACTAGAATCCTGTATAAAACGAACTATAAGTAAAGCCCCAATGTAGGAACTATTTGTTTATTTAACCTGTACAAACCAAACACGTTTCTATTTCGAACACAAAAGCTGGTCCCAAGGGGGTTGTGGTTAAATAGGTTGCACGGTACTAGACATTGTCATTGAGCAATTAGCAAAGTGGTCTTTTTTTTAATTGTAAGTAAACACTCATCAAACACGTATCTTTTTAAAAGCCAACAGTCTTCTATGGACAAATTTCCATTTCCGGTAGTTTGGAGATAAATGTTTGGCTTGATGATGTTTAATGCCACTTTCAACAATATTTCAGTTATATCGTGGCAGTCAGTTTTAATGGTGGAGGAAACTGGAGTACCCCGGAAAAAAACACCGACCTGTCGCAAGTCACTGAGAAACTTTATCACATAATGTTGTACACCTCGCCCTCATCGAGATTCGAACTCACAACAACAGTTGTGATAGACACTGATTGCAAAGGTAGTTACAAATCCAACTACCATGCGATCACGACTACGAGGGCCCCTCGCTCGGTGTATATGCTAACCACATTACAGCCAAACCTGTATTAAGAGGTCACCTTTGGTACAATGAAAATTTTGTCTTTTAAGACAGTTGACCTGTTATAAGAGGCTCAATTCATATAAAATTTTATAAGACAGGACAAGGAAAGGGTGACATTTTAATAAGGTGGCTGCTTAATAGAGGTGACCACATGGCAGGTTTGATTGTACTCTGCAATTTGGAGAACAAGCACAGTCTTTAGTTTCGAAATCTTAGGTCGACTCTTATCGACGATCTTGCACAGGAACGTTAGCATCCATTTATTGAAAGCTTGTAAGAGTAGAATAAATTGACTTAATGTTATGAGTGAATATTATTTGTCACACCCAAATTTTGAATTCCGCAAACTATAGCCCAAAGTTTAAATCCGCTTCTGTCAACTTCACTCAAAGCAAAATAAATCAGGTTTTTGAAAAAAGTAACTTTTGTGACAATAAACCACTATAATACAATAATCCTCTTAAAACCAAATCGAGGGTTAGTGTTAAGGTTATGGTGTTTAACGTCACTTTCAACAATATTTCAGTTATATCAAACCGAACTCAGTACATATTTGAATCAGTGTAATTCGATAGGATGTTTAAATTCTATTTACAATTAAAGTACAACATTTGTCATAAATAGGCCAGCAAACAGGTTGTAAAAATCCATTATCTTGACAATTTTGAATATGGGCTACTTACTTCTTACCGTGGTGACTAAAATTATATGTGAACGCACAGAGGGGAAAATGTACCTGCATAAAGTGAAGTATTAACAATTGTATGCGTTCTCATGACCGAGCAGTGTCAGTCACTTAAATACAATATTATACAAATACAGTGGGTTCAAGAAAGGGAGGAGGGTATCCTTTAAAAGTGCTTTGTCTACTTGAAAATTGTACTTTTTGCATGAAATGTGTAATTTTACCAACCTCCGATATCTGAGAGTACTCCTAGCCTCAAAATAAGAAAAAATATATAAATCTCAATATTTCTCAAAATACATTAAAATCTCTGTTTTAGAAAGTTAAGAAGTTTGCAAGACAAGTGACCTCTTGAAAGAGGTTCAGTTCATTAGAAATATGCTATGACAGGACAAAAAAAAAGTGACCTTTTAATACAGATGACCACTTAAAAGAGGTGACCGCTTGAGAATGTTTCACTGTACATTTATATATGTACATTAATTGTGTGTTCTGAATTTATTATGAAAATCTTGCTATTTTATAATTTAAATTATTATCTGAACAATCTAGTCATATGCGCTCAACAATTTGGGATTATTTTATTTTTAATTTAAAGAACTATTTAACGACCCCAGTCGTGACTACCAATAATCTGTCAATTTTTTGAAAATTGAGAAACTAACACATGTTGTCTATAAAAGTTGACAACTAACGGTAATCTTGAGTCATTATATTGCATTATTTATGTAGTTATGTTATCATAAAATGATAAATTTATCAACAGTTTAAGAAACCATTGTCTATTCACCTGTTAAAATTTTATTGAAATTTGTGATAGCAGTAAAAAAAAGTAAACATTTTAGAAATATTAAGATTACTAATAATAGATAAAATCATCGATCGCAAATCTTTTTTCTTCTTTTAATCAAATACAAAGGACTAAATTTTTCCTCCCTACCCATCTCTCTATACTTTTTTTTCAGTGGCAGCCAAAAAGTCGTTGATCCGATTGACTCATCCCCTCCCACGTGTCTTTTAATATAGATTTTATATATTATTGTACTTGTTCTCGTCCTGAATATAGCTACACCAATAGAATTGACTGCCATGATGATATAACTGAAATATTGTTGACAGTGGCGTTAAACACAATAACACACAAACCATGAATCTAGAGTAAATACTGCTTGCTGGACGTTATGTAATAACCAAGCTATCAATCAATCAATCAATGTGATCAAATAGCAATTAATAAATTACTTTTAGTCATTTTTTCCAATATTAACATAATGTATGCAAATTTAAGAAATCTGTATTCTCAATTTGGGATTAAAAAATATGATCTAAATTTACAGAACAATTTGCAGAGTATTTATAATTAATAATATTCAAAACCGTTGTTAAATTGAAATCAAACTTCTTTTTTTCTTAAGAAATCTGAATACTCAATTTTGGATTAGAAAATTATATACATTTTCTGAACAATTTACAGAGTATATATAAATAATTAATCACAAACACTAGTTTCAACTGTTCATTTTAAATACACTCAGGCCAAAAAAAATATGTGTGTTTAGGGTTTCATCCAAAAAAAAAATAGGGTAGGTGGGTACGGATTTTTTTTTTTTTTTTTTCAAAATATTTTTACATTAAGTTAATGGGGAAGAAATCCAAAGTTTAACGGTGCTTAAGCCAAAATGACTATATAAATGTTAGGGTAAGCATTTTTGAGAGCCAAAAAAAAATGGGGTAGGTAGGGAAACCCTAAAAACACATATCTTTTTTTATTGGCCTCAGTAGCATCAGGCTAACTGCGTATCAGGAGCCAAATTACATACATGTACATTGCATGTATATCACTATTGGTGATTAAAGATTTCATTTTTACTTACCTCGTAACTTGTATAAAATCCAATTCATTTAATGTAAACGCATGCATGGCAAAGACAATTTCAACTGTGGTAGATATGAGCCCACACGTCCTATTTATCTACAGGGGCAGGACTGAGAAAACATGCACCTGTCTCGTACGACAACACACGGTTATCAAACTGGATTAAATCCTATATTGTATTCTCTACAAAGATTTTGTCTAAAATTCACCAGCCTGCTAATTTCGCATACATGTATAGCTACGAACTTGAAAGTAAGAACACACACAGATGTGTTTGATAATTTATCTAATAGTTGTATCTGTACTTTTTGTCACCTGTTTGTTATTATTTCATTTTTGGTCAAGTGTCATACCATCTATCTTAAAAAAAGAATTACAACCAATTTCTCGAACAGGAAATGTTTTTTTTTTCAATTTGACCGAAGTAAATAATATTTGTTGTTGCCCATACCAGTTCTCTTTGTCATTTTCTTTCGGGTACCACAATGGTCCCAATTGTGAGAGCAATATAAGAATATTCATTATTGTAGAAAAAAGTGTATATCGATATATGTCTCAGCTTACATGTGTATTACAAATGCATCCGTTATGCATATCATAGTGACCAGGTATAGAGGTGGCTTAGTTTTTATGGTGCTTAACGCCACTTTCAACAATATTTCAGTTATGTCGTGGCGGTTAGTTTTATTGGTGGAGGAAACTGGAGTACCCAGTGAAAACCACAGACCTGTCACAAGTCACTGAAAATTTATCACATAATGTTGTATCGAGTTCCCCTCGCCATGCAGGCAGTGCCGTCTTAACGCATGGGCACGATGAGTAGTTTCCCGGGGACCCACGAGCATAGGGGTCCAATGCTAATCTAGGTATGTTGTGTATGGCATGTTATTTAATGTTTAAGCACTGCGTTTGTTGGAAGTACCAATACAATAAATATATGTTTTATTTTATCCCCCATTTACATTTGTATTCCTATGAGTGCATGGTTGTGTAGGTATGGGTCCCAGTTTCTCCTGGGGGCCTATAATGCTGTTAAGACGGCCCTGTGTGCAGAGGGTTCGAACTCACAACGTTAGTGGTGATGGGCATTGATTGCACACGTTGTTGTAAATCCAACTACCATACGACCACTACCACGACGGCCCCGGTATATGTCTATTCCGAACACAGAAGTTGATCCCAAGGATGTTCGGTTTAGTTATCTTCACCTTGTAGTGAAGTTGGCGCGAACTGCTTTAATCCCTAGATAACCTTAGACCATACCATCCTTAATTCGTATTGGATAAATTACCTAAATTCACAATATATTGGTGATTTCTTGTCATGTCAAACCTCCAATCAGAGGTATCACTAAACAGTCATATACACATCCTTTACATTTTATTTATCCAGATAAACACAGAATATTAAAACAGCATGTGCTCTGTCAATCATCATTTGTTGAGACGAAAAATTTGGTTTTGGACAAGAAAAATCACATCTACATATTTTTGTATTGCAATATATTGAAATATCCTACATTGCGTCCTTTTATCCATATTCTCTTGACCATTGTATTACCTGTCTTTCTTCAATTTACAAATTACAAAAAAGGGTGCACTCGATTCGCAGCCGCAAGTGATAAAGTTTACCAGTTGCTTTCCCAGGATCGGTAGTTCTCTCCGGGTACCCCGGCTTCTTCCACCACTAAAACTGGTTGCCATGATATTGCTGAAATATTGCTGAAATTAGCGTTAAATACCCCCCAAAAAAATCAATCAACCTTCAATTTACGGCTTCTGATTACTCCTTTGATATCTTTAACCTCTTCTTACGTTACATAGTCAAAATAAAGCATAAAACAAATAATTGTTATAATTATTAACGTTGTTTTGGGGTCAATGTTATCACCCAAAGATACAATTTAATACAAAGCATAAAATTTAAGAAGAAGAAGAAGAAGAAGAAGAATAACAATAATAAAACCATTATGTCTAGAGGGGGGTCCCTCTAAAACAAGAAACGAAACAGAAACGAAACGCAACGAAACGAAACGGAACCTGGCGAAACGAAACGAAACCTGGCGAAACGAAACGGAACTTGGCGAAACGAAACGAAATAAAATTGAAACGAAACAACTCGAGAGGAAATAAATCAACCAAATTCATTCCTATTTATATATACTTCATGTGCATATATTAAACACGTTTGAAAATAAACCCAATGAAACGAGCAGAACTAGAAGTACGTTACTTTTCACGCACAGATAGTGCTAAATTATGTTATGAGAGATGAAAAGGTTCAAAATATGTAATAAACACCGTTGCTACACTTCTAAAAACTTGTGTCAAGACAAATCCAGAAAAAAATGAAATCGAATAAAAAAAACAAATTCAAAGTACTCCGTAAAGTGTGATTTTAGGGAGAGTTACACAAATTCCATTGGCATGTTCTCAAAAGTTCTTGTCAAGCGGAATTTAACGAAATAAAACTCGCTGAAATCAGACAAAAATGAAGAAAAAAAATCGGCTGCACCAAGTGCCTAATACGCCCCGCATAATACGCCCATTTATACAATAGCTCTGCAAAGTTTAAAGCGAATTGGTCAAGAACCCGCAAAGTTTGAAGTGAATTGGCCAAGGGGTTCTGAAGTTAGAGAGCGACATGTCAAACGAACGGATGGACGGACGGAAAGACGGATATGGTTTACCATAATACATCCGTCATAAGACGGGTGTATAAAAATAAGTACTTGGCCTTTTCCACCTCTTATTCCATTTTCTATCAGATTTGGGGGGGGGTATGATTTCTACTTTTATAGATGCTCGTCATACCCTTCACGGGTAATGTGATCATGTTATGTTTTGACATGTCCGTTGGTTTTTCATCACACTGTTGTTTCTTTACATTCCCTATTTTTATGCAATCTTTCTAATATCAACAAGCGGGAATCAATTGAACCACAAAACGGCAAGAAAATCGTAATTAAAATGACCTTTTTTTTCGCTTTGAGGCAGTTTGTTTTCACTTTGGCCTAAAAAAATATCTGCAATAATTCTCAAATTGTGTCTTATAAAAAAGACTGTTTAATATGACTGCCGAAAGAATGTCCCTTCACGCGTACATTTCGTGTCAATTTCATGAAAAAACGTGCAACATATCAATATATTTATACGATAAGTTAATCACGTGTCTCGCGCAGAGTAGATCATGCAAACCCTTCCGATGCACCTGGTGATATTCCCGGTTTTTGTGTGAGGGTTCAGATTGCTAGTGCTTTTATTTTTTTATGGCGTTCGTTTTCAAATCTGTTCATTTGTTTTGTCCTTGTTGTTTCAGCAGTGTAATATGGGTGAGGTGGAAGAAGAAAGTCATTTTCTATCATTTTGTAATCAACACACGGAGGGAGGACAGACAAAATCTAAATAAACTCATAATTCAAAGTTGTCCTAACCTTTTAAACGTGAATTCTCAAGAACAATTTATTTGGTTAATGACTTGTAAAAAACACAACTGTATAGAAAATAAGAAGTCAGTTTATCCAGAGAAATTATAAATGATGCATGTCAGTATTTCATTTTATTGTTAACTTTTACATTGCTTGCAGTTCTGGATCTGACACGGGGAAACACCATCCCCTGGTGTCTTTCCAAGTATTTGCAACCAGTGGCAATACACCCACACTAATCATGATCGTTATAATATGTCTTCGCCTTTTGTGGGCCCTTGATTGGAACAATATAAAGTTATGCTATGTTATCGTCTCTATTTGTGTAATCTCTGTATCACCATTTTGTTTTGGACCTAGGATTTTCTGGATTATTCCTTTGGCTTGTTGCTTTGATATGAAGAACTCCCCTGTCCACAGTTCACCGAACCGTTAATACTAGTGACAGGCATCAACGGAGCTTTGCCAAATTTTGAACTATGGGAATGTATTAGATATGTTTCGGTTTTGTTTCTGAGTTTTGTTTCGTTTCGTTTCGATTTCCATTTCGTTTCGTTTCGCCCGGTTTCGTTTCGTTTCGCCAGGTTTCGTTGCGTTTCGTTTGTTTCGTTTCTTGTTTTAGAGGGACCTTCTAGAGGGTGTCTATGTCCGTTTTCATATACGTTGTTTGCATTATCAGTGGAGTCGGTTATTAAATATTTATACTATAACTAATTGACGAGTTTCATTATCAAAAATATGTCACGAATGATCAAATAACGTAGTAACTCAAGAATGCGCGCAGCGGAATTACCACAACCTTTTTAAATTTATGCAACACTTTTGTTTTCGTTTTAAAACGAGCAGTTATGGCATATTTGAATTAAATTATAGGACAAAATTGATCTTACATTACCTCTGAGCATGACGGAATCTGTTTTATAAGAAAACAGATGAAACGCCTAAAGTGCCCTATTCCTTCCTTTCACCCCTAACCCTTCCCTTTCCCCTTTAACCCTACCATTTTCCCTATCCTTACCTCTACCTCTAACCCTTTCCCCCATTACCCTAACCCTACCCCTTTCCCCAAAACTACCATTTCCCCCATTACCCTAACTCTACCCCTTTCCTCTCCCTTCACCATAACAGTACTGCTTTCCCCTTAACCCACCCCTTTCTGCTAATCCTACCCCTTTCCCCATTACCCTACTTTTAACCCCATTACCATAATTCTACCCCTTTCCCCCTAACCTTACCACTTTCCCTTTCCTACACCGCTTAATCTCTACCCCTTTCCTCCACCCCTAGCACTTTCGCCCAACCCCAACCTCCAACCACAACCCTTTCCTCCAGTCCCATTCCTAACCCTTTACCCGACCCCAACCTCAACCCCTATCCAATAACCCTAACTCCTAACCCTATCCCCCAGTCCTACCCCAACTTCCACACACAAATTGTAAATTAGAAAAATATTTTGTGAATTTTTTTTTATTTATTCATTTCATTTTTTTTTTTTAGTTTTAATTTCAAACCATTGTTCAAATAACATTTGTATTTTACTATTAACCGCATCGGTGGCGTAATGGTAAGCGTGTTCGCCTCCAGTGCGGTAAATCGTGGGTTCGAGCCCCGGTCAGTTCAAACAAAAGCTATGAAATTGATATCTGTTGCTTCTCCGCCAATCACGCAGCATTAAGGAGAAAGAGCAAAGACTGGTTGGCTCCGAATCAGAATAATGTGTTCGAGTGGAGCGACATGTCTACCCACGTGCTTCAGCGAGCTAACACTATAAAAATCCAGCTTAGCGTGTTGGTCTAGTACAAAGCGGACCTCACTATCATCTGACTGAAAATTAAATTGTTCTCGCCATGATATAGCTGGAAAAAATGCTGAATTGGCGTTAAACAACAATCACTTACTCACTATTTTACTGTAACAATTTTTTTATTGTAGAAATCCTAGTAGATATTTATAGTCTATTGTTACTGCATAGACAATATTGTTTACTACAATTGTATACTTGGCAGTAGACATATTTCAGATGCATTCCAATAAATGGGAAATGTTCGAGTCAACTACAATAAAAAAAAATAATGTGTTCTTACAATTTATGATTGATTAATTTGATAAAATATCTTTCCTAGAAGTAAAAAAAAAAATTTTGAGAGAGAGAGAGAGAGAGAGAGAGAGAGATGATGTTCTTAAATAGTGAATTATTTTATTATTATTATATTTTGGCACATTTAGGTGCATCTTGTTTTCCAATAGCTCTAGATATCTAAAGTAGCAATTCATATGGCTAAACACATTAAACTTCATATTAATTTATTGAGGTGGTGGGATGGGTAGATTTTTTTTTTAAAGTAAATGATTAATTTCACCATCAACAAGCAAAAGTAAATAAACATTTATAAATTGAACATACTAGATGAAAATAAAATAATTGGTCTTTGTGTTTACTGAAAAATGATATCTTTGTAGATCTTTTGATAATTGTCAAATTGTGTCAATAATATTTTCAGTTGCCATTAAAATAAGTAATGGAGATACACCCTAACTGTAAAAATAATCAAGGAGACTCATAATATAATAATAACATTATTCTTATAAAGTACTGTAGTCCGTGNNNNAAAAAAAACATGTTAACATTGAATATTTTGGGATGAACTTACATTTTTTAGCCCTTTTTTTACATCCTTTCGACCATTTTGCCGGATTTTCAATTTTTTTCATTCTTCACTGTTGCTGAGATCTTGTAGCTTATGAACAACTATTAGAATATAAAAACTGGGGTTTGGTGGATAGCTGATTATATTATCGTTCAAATGAATACAAGTTATTAATATTTTATGAAGTTCGGTAATCGTAGGAGGCAAAAAAATATATCCCTACCCCTGATAAAATTGCGTAAAAACGAGATTTTTCGCCTTTTGTTTTCAATAGACAAAATATTACACAACTTAGATGATATTTTTATAATGAATTTATTAAAACTATTGCATTTAGAGAAAATTAAACCAATTACTTCATCAAAAAACATGTTTTGTAGTGTAGATTGCAGAAAAATGGAATCTTATGATTTTTGCCGATTTTAGCTCTATTCAGCCCAAAGTGCATAATATCTTTTTCATAGTATAAATTGACAACCAAATTATACATCTGTCGTGTGAAGTTATGTTATGGAGACATTTTAAAATAAAATTTGTTCTAGTACCACTCTGCATAGGGCTTCTAGCGGCAAAATATTACCCCTTACCCTGCCGAAAATCGCATAATATTTTCTCATCAGTATTAGTCCGTGGGCTATCATAACCCCATGTACACCCCACCTACCATGTTAACATATTGTTTTAAGTCCTCCTATATATCCTCTTGAAGAAAAAACATATAGCATTGAACATTTTAGGACGAACTTGCCGTTTGAGGCTAATATTTACACCCTGTCGCAGTTTTTTGAGGATTTTTGATTTGTTTTTCAATTTTTGTCTTTGCGAGCATTAAATGTATACTAACCAGTCTTGAAAGTATATCAATATGGTATCAAATGAAAGCTTATAGTATTAACTTTCAATTGAATACAAGATATATGGACTTTGTGGCTATCAAATTTTGTCTGATGTGAAAACCCTACACCTGGAATTTGGCTAAAATGGGCATCATAATATACATATATGAGGGTTAATGGTTTTTAAAATAAATGCTAATACATTCAGCATTCAGATAAAACTATATTGATTGGACAAAAATTCCCATAAAGCAGCTTAACCTGGCCAATAAGGAATATTCTGTAGAAATTCTGAAAGTCAGAAATTACCCATTTTTCATGTTTTCTGACATTGGTCGAATTTAAACCCTCTTAGATGATGTTCATATGATTTGTTTAAATAAAGAATTGAAAGATCTTACATGGCAAATAAAAATTTCACCCTGACCAACCATGTTTCTAAGGAAATAAACCGAGTTTCATCAAATTTTACGTGTTTTTTAGAGGGGTAGGGCTAATATTTTGTAATTTATTTGTTAATCGGTAGGTAGAAGGAACATAATTATTCCCTTTTTACATTGTTATAGTACGCAGATACAAAAATCAACCGTCATTATGATGCGGTATCCTTTATTTTATTAGTAAAATTAAGATATAAGCAGAATCCTGTGAAAATCTGCAAAATTGAAAATATCCCATTTTTCAAGTATTTTGACCACAAAAATCACTTCATAAAGGATTACTAGTGCTTGATTTATTAAATGTGATATATTTGTTTGATTTAGCATAAAAAGATCGCAGTTTAGTACGAAATATATTTTTATCTAAACTTTTAAGGAAAAAAAAATCTTTTTTGGTCATTTCATGAAGGGGGAGGGGTAGGTTTTTCACGTCTGACAACATTTGATAGCCACAAAGTGTATATATCTTGTATTCAATTGAAAGGTAATACTATAAGCCTTCATTTGATACGATATTGATATACTTTCAAGACTGTTTAGTATACATTTAATGCTCGCAAAGACAAAATTGAAAAAAATCAAAAATCCTCAAAAAGCCGCGACAGGGTATAAATATTAGCCTCAAACGGCAAGTTCTTCCCAAAATGTTCAATGCTAACATGTTTTTTCTTCAAGAGGATATATAGGAGGACTTAAAACAATATGTTAACATAGAAGGTGGGGGTGTATGGGGGATTATGCTAGCCCAAGGACTAATACTGATGAGAAAATATTATGCGATTTTCGGAAGGGTAAGGGGTAATATTTTGTCACTAGAAGCCCTATACAATGTGGTACTAGAACAAATTTTATTTTAAAATGTCTCCATAGCATAACTTCACACGACAGATGTATAATTTGGTTGTCAATTTATACTATGAAAAAGATATTACGCGTTTTGGTCTGAATAGAGCTAAAATCGGCAAAAATTATAATATTCCATTTTTCGGAAATCTACACTACAAAACATGTTTTTTGATGATGTAATTGGTTTAATTTTCCCTAAATGCAATAGTTTTAATAAATTCATTATAAAAATATCATCTAAGTTGTGTAATATTTTGTCTATTGAAAACAAAAGGCGAAAAAT
>MJUT01027637.1:101083-112715 GCA_002080005.1 Gigantidas platifrons
CTTCCGGTGGCCCTGGTACTTCCGGTCATGCGCAATGGTACATTTTATACTACTACTACAGTAAGAGGAAAAAAACGCGGGAAACGATTGCGCAACTTCCGGTTGCGCATGCGCAGAACATACTTCCGAACAGGGCCTCTTCCTTCAGGGCCACTTCCAGTCACGTGACTTGCGTCACTTCCGGTCACGTGTCACTTCCGGGGGCCCTTCTACGGCGGATATTGCGCAACTTCCGGTTGCGCATGCGCAGAACATACTTCCGGGTGACTGACGTCACTTCCGGTTCCGGGCCACTTCCGGTCACGTGACTAACGTCACTTCCGGTCACGTGATTTCCGGTCACGTGACTTCCGGTAGATCCACCTCATGGATCCACCTCAAATACGACTTGAGCTGTCCCCATATACTACTCATGTTGCTTTTAAGAATAACAGTACTTTAATTTTCAGCTCTGCTGCAACACTGCATTGCCCTTTATTGTGTTTTACCCGAATTTAAACTACAGTCAGAAATGTAGTGTTCGGTAGGGATGGAAAATTGAGCCATTTGAGACAAGCCAAAATGATGAAACAATGCCGGGTGTGTAACTAGATTAACACGACGGGTGCCACTAGTGGAGCAGGAATTGCATACCCTTCCGGGGCATATGAATTCAACCCAGGTTTTTAGTGGGGTTCGTGTTATTCGATCTTTATGTATGCTTTGTAGATCGTTGTTTGTCCTTTTGTACTTTTCCTTTTGGTCATTATAGGATTAAACGCATCTTTTCAGGAGTTCATGCATGTGTAAACGGTGTCGATGCAATCACAAAATGAATAAACGACTGAAGGACGTTTATGTAAAGTTTGTGAGTGCATCGGCACCGTTTACACATGCATGAACTCCTGAAAAGAACCGTTTAATACTTATAATTCTTCCACGTGAATCTTTTCCCTATTTTGATTATCAAACTGATTTTCAGGCTTGCTTTCAATCGGACACTATCGTAGTTTCCTGTCGGCGGCCGTCATATTGTTTATACTGGTTATACAAAAAAGTTCATCGAGTTATGAACGGATCAAAAACGAAAAAGTTCATAGAGTTATGAACGAATCAAAAACAAACACGTGACAGTGCTCTTGTCCAATCAAAAGGCACGAAAACGAGAATTATTATGTTGTCCGTTCTCGAATATACGGATTCTGATTACCCCTTTGGTATCTTCATCTCTTCTTACAATTATGACAAGTTAGAATTTAGAATTTGTCATATCTTCTTTGTCTTTGTCTTTGTACAGGTAAGATTCCTCCGGAATTCGGAGCACTCCAATTATGGATAAAATTGATAAAATTGAGCCTGACTTAACGGGCACATACTTATAGGATACGTATTTACAGTTATCTTCACTAAATAGTGATATTATCAAGTGTTAATACTTTCGATTAAAATGTATTTAAAAAAAAAACAAGCATATTTACGAAACCACGACAGCAAGGTAATATTTTTGTCACCTTTAGGACTCTTGTTTAGGAACCGATATGGCTAGATTCCGCAAAATTCACCTAAACCTTTATTTTATACCAAGGACATGATCTATGAGTTTTTTATCAACATTATTCTATAGATACCATATATTGTTAAACATTAATATACCTTATTAATAGAAGCACCAAAAAAAATTGCTACTATTTTAATGTAAAAATAATCCCACAGCCTTATTAGCTATTTAGTGGCCATCTGTATGTGGGGTCACTTGAAGGATCTCAGATATATAGCTGCCACAATACATATGTAGCTGTCTTGGCTGCTATGTTTGCGTCTATTTTTATTGGCAATATGACGATTCAGTGTGTGAGGTGTATAAACCATTTGTTTGTGTGTCTTCATTGGTGTCACTGTTCAGTGACAATCCTCATCATACACACCAGTATGCATTAAATATACAGATTTGATTTCATTTGATTTTTGGTGTTTAATGCCACTTTAGCAATATTTCAGCTATATCATGCCGACCAGTTTTAGTGGTGGAAGAAGCCAGAGTACCTGGAGAGAACCATCGACCATTGGCAAGTAACTGGTAAACTTTATCACAAGCAGCTGAGTCGAGTGCACCCTATTTTGTAATTTACAAAGCCGGGCACGAACCCACACCGTATTGGTGATAGGCTTGTATGAGCTGTTAGGTAATCCAACTACCTAACTCATTGAGCCCCCCGCCCTTTAAATATACTGAAACAACTGTATAACCCGACTGTAATATGATTGACCTTGTATTTAAGTTTGGCATTAAACAACTACATGATGGTGTAATGGTTAGGTGCTCACTTCAAGTACAGCAGATTGTGGATTCAAGCCACCGTTGGGTCAAACCAGACTAAAATTGGTATTTGTGGCTTCTTTGCTCAGCACACATCACTACTTAAGGTGAAAAGTCAAAGTCTTACTGGCTCGTAGTCAGGATAATGTGTCAGAGAGGAGCGACATGTCTACCCGCAGACTGTTGTTTCAGTGAGCTAGCACTATAAAAATCAAACTAAGCATGTTGGTCTAGTACAAAGCGGACCTCACCATCATTTCATTGAATATTAACTTGTTCTCGTCATGATATCCTGAAAAATTGCTCATTTTGCTTTAAACAACAACCCTTCAATGACTCACTGATATTTGACTGCTTACATACTACACAATGTACACCGATTTGTGAATCCAGGGTCCCCTTAAATCAAAAGTTTTATATAAAGTCGGTACAGTTTATAACATACAACGTAAGCTCTGAAGAGCTTTTAAAACCGACATTAGTTAGATATTGCCATTGAGGAAAATTGATTCAGAATACCTCACTGATAAATTAAGTAATAATTAATTTGATATTCCATTGGCTATACCGGTATATAGGGTTAGGGTTATGGTGTTTAATGCCACTTTCAACAATATTTCAGTTATATTGAGGCAGTCAGCTTTATTGGTGGAGGAAACAGAAGAAAACCACAGATAGTCGCTGAAAAACTTCATTGCATGATGTTGTACAGAGTACACCTCGCCATGAGCAGATTCGAACTCACAACTTTAGTGGCTATATATAAAAACAATGAAATATAATATTAAATTGTATTTGCTATTTAAATAAATATAACAATATACATATATATATTCATTTATGTAAAATAAAGATCCAATTATTTAACTCCAAATGCTGCAGCTTTATCACCTCTTTCTCTTCACCCTTGGCAGTGTTAGCTGTAATTTTGTACATTTTTCCTACAAAACATGTGTATTTGTAACACACATTCTGATTGGTTGTAGCTATAGACCAATGCATGCAGTTAAAAATGTCACTGGGCGACCACGAAAATCTGGCCAACACCACTAAGAGAGAAGAGGTTGGGAGGCTAATCGTAGCCCTCGGCTGGTGAGGATGGAAATGCTGTATAACATGCTATTGTTGGGGAGGAAAATTAATTTGGGTTTGCTTGGTTTTATGGTGTTTAATGCCACTTTCAACAATATTTCTGTTATATCGTGGCAGTCAGTTTTATTGGTGGAGGAAACCGGAGTACCCGGAGAAAACCACTGACCTGTTGCAAGTCACTGACAAAATTTATCACATAATGTTGTATCGAGTACACCACACCTGAGCAGGGTTTGAACTCACAAAGTGGTGATAGTCACTGATTGCATAGGTAGTTATAAATCCAACTACCACATGATGACAACCACGATGGCCCTTTGGTAGGATAATGTAATGAGAATGTTTGTCATGGTTACGAAAATACAAAATACGAAATATATTTGTTTTTTCTTGCTAAATTACAACACTTAACAACTGTACATGTTATTATTCCCTTGAGTGTATAATACACAGCTATCTATTTAAAGTGAGGACTTTGTATAAGGGAGCATGTATGACTATACCAGTCCTCACAATGAGCACCGGTCCTCTGGCCCAAGAGCAGTAAAACTTTGTACAGGACAGTAAATTTTTCAGTTTTTGCTATAAAAAATAAACTCAAGAATTTGATTCATACCAATAAATTCAAATTTTCATTGTGAGGCCTGCTATACAGTTGAACATGATCAGTGACATTTTTCTCTTCAAATTTTGAAACCAGCATTTTTACCATATTTTTTTTTAAGAGTTTTGTGTGTTTTATACACTAGAGCAAGACATTTCTACAAGTATGTAGGAGCAAAATGTGACTGTGCGTATCAACTGCGTTCAATATACTCCTAAAGTCTAGAAATAAGCTTTTTTGTGTATACATGTCTGCTTGTATTGTTTTAGACATTTTGATGTACAAAATGTATATAATTTTAATTAAAAAAATCATACAGCACTTTAATTTTACTAATAAAATTAATATATAAAATGTCCCTATAATGTACACCCGCCAGCTTTTTATTGATTTTTATCAGTGTTCTTTAGACATTTTGGTGTAAAAAATTTTGATTTAAAAAAGTCAATATGTTGCACGCTACATCGTGCTAAGAATACCCCCACTCGTTCATTTGTAAGTCGCACGGTAAACAGGAAGTAGATGTGCGGTAAACCTGGAAAGGGGACACACAGTACAAGTCACCATGCCAAAGCCATATATCAAATATAAAATCATTTCTTCCAGTAGAAGCTGAGATAACTGTTACGAAAGTTTTCATTACCACAAACATGAAAAATTCTCTCAGTCGCACTGTAAACAGGAAGTAGATGTGCGGTAAACCTGGAAAGGGAGACACGGTACAAGTCACCATTCCAAAGCCATACAGTCGAACCTCGATGTGTCGAACTCGGTTGACTCGAAATCTCGGATGTGTCAAGGTAATTTTCCAGTCCCGGCAAATTTCCCGTTAGTTCTATGCATTTTTACCTCTGATGACTCGAACTTGGATGATTCGAAATCTCGGATAACTCGAGTATGTTTAGAGGTCCCTAGAAAAGGAAAACCATGTAATTTTACTTCGATGTGTCGAAGTTCGAAGTGATTTTTTTCTAGAGAATTTCGAACTTACAATATTTGTCTTAATGTGTCAAAATAAAAAAACGAAAGTTAAAACCATAAATGAAAATAATGTTTTGACACTTTTTAACTTTCCATTCATACATCCTTTTTTAATACACAAATAATATTTGTTTGTACAACGGTTAGCGTCGCCTATTCACCTTTAAAACATGTCAAATTATTGATCACTTTGTGTACACGCGTGCCAAGCGGACTGTGTCGGCAATCTATTTTATCAGGGATTATTTTTGAAACGAATTTCATGACCCAAGCCAAGGTAATTGTAATCCGTAGGAATATAAATTCCTTTAAAGTGATAATCAAAGATTGAATAAATTATCGGTTCCTTTTAAGTCTTGTTGAAATTGATTAAAATTAATTACCGGCCCTTTTAAGTTTCATTAAAAATATAAGTTTACACGCCAGACGCATTTATTCAACAAGAGTTAAAAAATAAAATGATTGTTAATTTTTGTGATGAATTCTAATCAAATGTTGTATAAAAAGCATCGTGTAGTCTACGGTCATCATTCTTACAGTTTGCGATGTTAACTGAACAATCTAGTTTTTGTGTCGTTTCGTTAGTTACATTCTATAATTTATTTTGACATGTAAATATTTGTGTATTGATTTTTTATTTGTTGTGTATTGCTTGATGAATTAGTGCTTTAATAGATCTAGTGCTGAGATCGTTTTTATCAAATATTTCTTTGTTTCTGATGTGAATTATTGATGTACAATGTATACAATATTGTAATACCGGTAATAAAATATAAATTGTCTGATTTTATAATTTTATTTAGTTCATCAACTGTCAATAGTAACGTCTTTGTCAAGGAAATACCACAAATCCCATGCATACACAAAACAAACAACCGTCCTGTCAAACAATGTTCTACAAAAATTAATGTCATGACGTCACACTCGACCTCGGATGACTCGAAGCTCGGATAACTCGACTGGCAGTCCCTTCAACTTCGACTTATCGAGGTTCGACTGTATATCAAATATAAAATCATTTCTTCCAGTAGAAGCTGAGATAACTGTTACGAAAGTTTTCATGACCGCAAACATAAAATTCTCTAAGTTGCACTGTAAACAGGAAGTAGATGTACGGTAAACCTGGGAAGGGGAGACACGGTACAAGTCACCATGGCAAAGCCATATATCAAATATAAAATCATTTCTTCCAGTAGAAGCTGAGATATCTGTTACGAAAGTGTGAACGGACGGACAAGGTGATTGCAATATAGCCCCCTCTCTACGAGTGGGGGTATAAAAAGTCATACAGCACTTTATTTATAAGATTATTATATAAAATGTCCCTATTATGTAGATCCGTCAGCTTTTTGTTGATTTTTGTCTGTGTTCTTTCATACATTTTGGTGTACAGAATTTAAAGTCAAAATATTCAAATGGCACTTTTCCCGTCATATCATTTCCACACTGGTAGCACCGACTGAAAAAAAAAGACAAAAAATGGTGATAATATAAACTTGTTAGAGAGAAAGTTTAAACAGTGATGGTCATCAATATTCCATCAATATCAACAAAACGAACAATAAATGAACTTGCTGAATAAATAAAAGAACCGCCTAGCGCATGAATGCGCGACGTATCCCCCCGCACTTGCATAATATTTAGTTTTATATATTTATAGAAAGCAGCCTTGCAGTCTTAATGTATAACATACTTACAAGCCACATGCAAAGATTATTCAAATCTATCCATGTTTACTAAAGTTATCACATAAACAAGACACAATTCTCAAAATTGGTGAGTTTTCAACCACAAACTAAGATTTTCCTCCAAAACCCTTCCTTCAAATATTTCCATTTTAGAACCCATCCAAGATAATGATAATTACAAGCCACATGCAAAAAATTATTCAAATCTATCCATGTTTACTAAAGTTATCGCATAAACAAGACACAATTCTCAAAATTGGTGATTTTTCAACCAAAAACCAAGATTTTCCACCAAAACTCTTGCTTCAAATATTTCCATGTAAGAACTCATCCAAGATAATGATAATTACAAGCCACATGCAAAAAAAATTCAAATCTATCCATGTTTACTCAAGTTATCGCGTAAACAAGAAAGTGTGACGGATGGACAGACAGACAGCCGGCCGCTATTACTATATCCCCTCACCGCTATCGCGGGGGATAAAAAAAGAACATGACATATAACGTTGGACATCTAGGTCCTGGCTTGGGACAGGCACAAAAATGTGGCAGGGTTAAAAAGCCAATTAATTGGATCCCCCCCATCTTGACTTGATAACTGGATCTCTAACAGCAATACAAATATAACAATCAATCAAAAATCTGCACAGATTTGCTTCGACTATTTTAATGTCATTTATTGTGTTAATAAGATACTATCCATATAACCAGTGGCTCCTAAAACCCTGTTGTCACTCATCTACTTGGATAAATCTTCCCCAATTCAAGGAACATAACTCCAGAACAGGAAAGTTGTAACGTGAAATATGGAAATTAGCCTGCCCTTTATGGTCTCTGACCTTGTTTATAAAATTCATATGGTTTATTTATAAAGGGGAACTTAACATTTGTTGCAAAGAAACCAGAAGCATATATTCAAATGATTTCCTGACGGGAAACTTCAGTTATGGACCGATTTACAGACACGGGTAATAAACTGAATGCCCTCCGATAGCTAGTTGGGGGCATTAAAACACGATTAATTGTTACTTTAATAATAACATTCAGCAACAAAAATATTTCATGCGTATTCAGGACAAGTGTAAATAAAATACAACAAGATGTTGCACGCTACATCGTGATAAGAATACCCCCACTCGCTCATTTGTAAGTCGCACGGTAAACAGGAAGTAGATGTGCGGTAAACCTGGAAAGGGGAGACACGGTACAAGTCACCATGCCAAAGCCATATATCAAATATAAAATCATTTCTTCCTGTAGAAGCTGAGATATCTGTTACGAAAGTGTGAATGGATGGACGGACAAACGGACGGACGGATGGACAAGGTGATTGCAATATAGCCCCCTCTCTACAAGTGGGGGTATAATTTCACAGATCTATACGTTAGTTCAAATTGTACATACTTTCCGTCATTTGGGTTTTTTTTCATACGTTTTATTTCAACAAATCATATACAAATATGTCACATGGTAACTAAACTGGAGTTTGATTAAAGCACATTTTTAGGGTTAGGGTTATGGTGTTTAATGCCACTTTCAACAATATTTCAGTTATATCATGGTGGTCAGTTTTATTGGTGGAGGAAACTGGAATACCTGGAGAAAACCATCAACCTGTCCCAAGTTAAGTCACTGAAAAACTTTATCATATAATGTTGTATTGAGTACACCTCACCAGAGCAGGATTAAAAATCACAATGTTAGAGGTGATAGGCACTGACAATCATGACCATGACTGCCCCCCGCATTAAAAAAATACCATCCATAGTACATTGATGCAAAATTAATGTTCAACTACCCCAGTGGTTTTCGTTAAAACCATTCAAAAATCATTCATGCATAGCCTTAGTTGAAACAGTAACAATATGAGGGTTGACAAAACTTGTTTGACCTGAAATTTCTCTCTTTTCATTTGATTTGATTTGATTTGATTTTTGGTGTTTAATGCCACTTTCAACAATATTTCAGCTATATCATGGCGACCAGTTTTAGTGGTGGAGGAAGCCGGAGTACCCGGAGAGAACCACCGACCATGGGCAAGCAACTGGTAAACTTTATCATTTGCGGCTGCGAGTCGAGTGCACCCTTTTTTTGTAATTTACAAAGCCGGGTGCGAACCCATGCCATATTGGTGATAGGCTTGTATGAGTTGTTAGATCCAACGACCTAACTCATTGAGCCACCCAGGCCCCTTCTTTTCATTTGACCTGAAATATTTATGTCCACATTTTCTTCCATCAGAAACTCAGCAAGCCTCGTTTCTGACTTGAAAATGTAAATCCTTGGGTGGAGTTGTCTCCCATCTCACATTCTACAGCATGACTGATTATCATACACTACCTTAAGTATTACTCAACTGCATCGGTGGTGTAATGGTTAGCGTGCTTGCCTCAAGTGCAGTAGATTGTGGATTCAAGCCCCGATCGGGTAAAACCAAAGACTATAAAATTGGTATTTGTTGCTTCTCCGCTAAGCATGCAGCATTAAGGAGAAAAGGCAAAGACTGGTTGGCTTGAAATCGGGATAATGTGTCAAAGCTGAAAGATTGCTGAGTTGGCATTAAACAACAATCACTCGCTCACTCACCTTAGTACTACAGGTGTTCCCTCAACAAGTTTCTGCTGTTGAAGTCTCTTCTCTGCTGCTATGGCCCTCTGAAAAATGAAAATTTGAACAGTGATGATCATCAATTCCATCAACATTAGCAATAAGAACAATCACCTCTAATCTTAACTGAACTCAATAAACATAACGACGTTGGAAATCCAGGTTCTTGCTTGGGATAGGCACAAAGATGTGGCAGGGATAAACCAGTTAATGAGATCCCAACCCTCATTGTTTGCTTTATACTATTTTCAATATCACAGCATGAGTATATTTTTTGTGATTAAATAATGAGAGAAACAAATATTCCTTCTTATTATAGATAAATCTCTCGATAGATAAAAAATGTGAAAATTTGAAGGAATGTAATTTTCTGTATCATAAACATTGTAGTTCTACTACTGCAGTTATTGATTTTATCAACTAAATTGTTTTGTGGAATTAAAATATGTCTAATATTTGTTTCTCAATTTTGGTGCTAAACACCAATCAATCAATCAATCTCATGATAAAGTTTCATATCTCTACTGATTTTTTTTAGCATTGTCTTTTCTACTTAACGGGGTGCCATACACTACAGGGAGATAACTCTTTAAAATCAGTTGAACGTTTTGATCATATGATGTTTGTATGCAGATTTCAAGCATCTTGCATTTTGAATTGGTGATCAAAACCACAGAAAGAAAAGCTGCTATGTGGCTAGTGAATTTATAGCTCTGAGCCTGTTGGTTGGAATTTGTTAAAATTTTGATATTTATTACAGTGGATATATTCAAACACACTGCCAAAAAATTAAGAAAATTAAACGAGCAGATCAAATTTTACCTGAAGTGTACCACCTTAACTTGCTATAAATATTCATCATAAAATACAAGTGTTACCTTGTCTCTGTCAGTCAAGGAGAGAAATCTTTTCTTTTCTGCTTCCTCTGCTGCTTGTTTTGCCTGTTCTGCCTTTTTTTCCTGAAAAAATGGTCAACTTTATAAGGGAACACCGTAAGATCATACATGTACATGTACAGTTTAGGTTCAATCATGTTTTATTCATTTTCTCATAAGGTCCCATGTTAAAGGAAAACTCCATGGTCTTAACAAGTTAGCGTGAATATTTAAATGACATTAACTAAAAGACATTTGTGTTAATGACTGTTAAAAATAATATACCGTAAGGTAGAATTTGGCGATTGAAGTTGCCTGTTGCACCAAACAATGGGGGTCACCATTTTTCAACACTCTACAATGTGTGGAGACAAGGGACATAATCCATTCTTGGATTATACCTGCAATTAAAGCTCTTCCGAAAGAGCAGTGACGTATTAGTGTCGGTATTGTATATTATATCAGCATTGATCAGTTGCAATTTTATCAATAAAAATTATGTAAATCGTAAAATAACGTCGTATATTTATCTTTTGATATTTACAAAATCATTATGACTTTATGTTAAGCATTTTATTGCACTAACGAAATTAAAAGGGAAAGTGTGAGAAGAATTTTTTTTGTGTAATTACCCTCGTCAACACATCGACCAGTGACCTCGAAAAACACGCGAAAGTATGACAGCATTGGGGACAAAAAAGAAAAAAAAGCATGTGTACGCATAAAATGAGTTAAAACTAACAGTTATTTAAACTATACGGCCAATCACGTAAAACATGAAATTCTCTGAGATGAAATTATACGTAGACCCTCCCCCTTCCCGATACAAATAAACTCCTTTGTTTTATGAAAATGTAACATTGGATGGGAATATTAAGAAAAAAAATTAGAACGATATACGATTATAAACATTGTATTGCAGTTGATCTTATATTAAAACATAACCAAACGGGCACGATGTTGGGAAGAATCAGATACATGTTATTTATTCAACTAACATGATCCGGACCTGTGACGTCACATGAATAGGTGTCATGGCCGCTTACACTACGACAGGAAATTCCAAATATTCACATTTTTAATTGGGTATATTAATGTTAAAAATAGCTGGTCGCAAGGCAAACCATCCAGCTCGCCTGTGCAATCTATAGTTACATGTGAATGTCATCACCATGTGGTTAGTGTTTAATTTGGTTAAGAACAATACTTCAGTTTAGCCAAAAGAAAACCATTTAATGGTATTCAAAATGGACATCTAAATGTAATAGTAAAACAGGTCTTAAATAAAATGTCGAAGTCATTCAGGCAGAAATAGTAGGTCACGGTGACCTATATTTGTGTGCGGTGTTTTTAACTGTCCACGACAAACTCACATGTGAAGTTTCATCAACCTGGACCAAGTAGTTTGTCTACATTGGACCTAAATGCCAACGTTAACGCAAAAATGTTGAAGTCATTCAGGCAGAAATAGTAGGTCACGGTGACCTAT
>MJUT01027637.1:132454-162048 GCA_002080005.1 Gigantidas platifrons
GTTTTACTGTTCAGGTGACTGCTTGGGCATGTTTTACTGTTCAGGTGACCACTTGGGCAGGTTTTACTGTTCAGGTGACCACTTGGGCAGGTTTTACTGTTCAGGTGACTGCTTGGGCATGTTTTACTGTTCAGGTGACTGCTTGGGCAGGTTTTACTGTTCAGGTGACCGCTTGGGAAGGTTTTACTGTTCAGATGACTGCTTGGGCAGGTTTTACTGTTCAGGTGACCGCTTGGGCAGGTTTTACTGTTCAGGTGACTGCTTGGGCAGGTTTTACTGTTCAGGTGACTGCTTGTGCATGTTTTACTGTTCAGGTGACTGCTTGGGCATGTTTTACTGTTCAGGTGACCGCTTGGGCAGGTTTTACTGTTCAGGTGACCGCTTGGGCAGGTTTTACTGTTCAGGTGACCGCTTGGGCAGGTTTTACTGTTCAGGTGACCACTTGGGCAGGTTTTACTGTTCAATTCATATGATATCTTCTATGACAAGACAAGAAAAATTGACCTTTAAATACAGGTGAAAGCATAAGACAGGGTACCACATGGGCAGGTTTGATTGTACCATACAATGTTGTACACTTTATTGGAAATATGAATCCCATCAAAAAATAATGGTAGTAAAACAAATTGCTTCTAATGTGTAATAAGTCATGAATTCCAGTAAGTAATGATATCTTAATAACAAGTTTGACAATTCTCTGCTCTTGTGCCAGCTGTAGTACCGTAGATTTTATGGTGTTTTTTTAGTTACCATAGAGATAAGGATTTCACCATTTGACAACTGTTTGCGGAATTCCGACTCCAACTGAGGTCTGGCCTTTCAGGTACTATAATCTCTATGGTCACAAAAAAAAGACCATAAAAGCTACAGATCCACAGCTACTCTTGTGCAAGCTGTACCCAAATATAAATTTCAATAACAACTTGGATAAGGTATGATTTACTTGGCTATTGTGACTGCAGAATTATTTATCCTTTTAAATAATGAGTTCATACAATGCTAAGTACTGTTAGTCTTACCTGCTTGTGATAAACCACACATCTATAAATAGATATCAGATCTCCGAGAGAATTCTTCAGGAATATTTTGGGATGTCTTCTAGCCCGGTCATCTGGTGTAGTATTATCGTCAGACTCGCTATCAGTACTACTTCCTGTCATTGGTGCATCAACTTTTCTCTGGAATCTTGCTGCAATGCTGATCGGCTTGCTGGTAGCATGATTATCGGCCTCGGAGTCATCGTCGTTGCTGTCTGATTCAGAGCCTGATATACTTGATACCGATCCTATTCAATACACAATATACGATGATTTACCAGGTAAACAACAAGAGGGTTAGGGTTATGGTGCTTAATGCCACTTTCAACAATATTTCAGTTATATCGTGGCGGTCAGTTTTATTGGTGGAGGAAACGGGAGAACTGGAGAAAACCACTAACCTGCCGCAAGTCACCAACAAACTTTATCACATAATGCTGTATCGAATGCACCTCGCCATGAGCGGGATTCCAACTCACAACTTTAGTGGTGATAGGCACTGATTGCACAGGTAGTTGTAAATCCAACTACCATACGATCACGACCATGACCATGAAGGTCCCTAAACAACAGGAGTGATGGGTTTTGATCCCACTATCTGATTTGATACCATCATATCTCTAATGTCCTACTCCTATAAATAAGCTGATTTCTTTCTACAAAGACAGTTGTAAAAGAATTACCATCTTTGAAACCATAATCAAATTCAATTGAATTTCTTGTTATAAAGCAACATCTAAATTTCAGACTATTCAAGCATACCAAAGATTTTCTGTAATTGTAGTCATTTTGGATGGAGGTTGGAAAATTTGTTCTGTTCCTTTTAACAGAATAAATAAAAGTTGTTTGGAAATAGTTCCTCAGTCTTTGCATTATCATGTAGCTACAGTTGATATTTTAGCTTGGTATAAATTGTGGAAGAATTTGTCATTCAGAGAAATTTCTGTTTGATGTAATGGCAGCCATCTTGTCTAGCTAGATAAAGGGCAATGAGATACATTTATGAACATGAACAGACCTTTTCTTTATGTTTGAACAGATCCAAGTTATTGCCGTGGTCAGTCTTCCTGAAAAATATTTTTAAATTTGACAATTACTTTTCAAGAATTTGCAACACCCACTGAGTGGCTAGCACAAATTAATTTGTTTCTTTACTTGGTTTTTATAACTAAAGCTTTAAAGTTTAAAATGTGTATAATATTTACCTGAAAGTTCTTCAAATTGTTCCTCGGTAACAGATTTACATCCTTTTAATCTTTGTCTTAGATTATACCTGTGCCAGTCTGATTTGTAGTGTCTTTTCTGAAAAGGTAGAACTGTAACAATAATCTGTGGTGTTTGCTTTTAAATCAATTGTCAAAATCATAACAATTTACATAATTTCTCAAAAAAAATAAATGAAATTAATTGTGCTATAGAAAACCCTATAACACATGTCATAAATATCCTTAAAATGGAACTACTGATCAAATTTCAGCTCATTAAGTGGGAAAATGTGGCTTTATTGTCTCTGTTGGTGAGATTAATTTCTATGATCTATTTAAAGAAACAGCAGCCATGTTAGATAATTGGTGGGATCATTGAAAAAATTTTGAAAGTAGACAGTCTAAGGATGAGTAAGCCAAACTTCAAATTGGTCCAATTGTTTCAGAGAAGAATTTTGCAAAACTTTACAACAGACAACAAGTGGTGGCAAAAGCTTGAATGAGCCTTCGGGTCAGGGGAGCTAAAAATTCTGAGGTTAAAGACACGAACAATCCTGTAAAAATTGATTTCATTTTGACCAGCAGTTTCAACTCAGAGAAAAGATGTTTACATATGACATTGACACCGTCAACACCAGATGATCACAGTTGAGAACAACGATAAAAGAATCATTGTGATGACAATAGCTTCTCATATGATGCTTTGGCCTCGGTTGTATTTATTTTCATTTTCTCCAACAATATAATTTAATATGATCTTTCTGATTACAAATTGATTCTTTACCATTTAATCATAAATCCAAGACTTGGTTTAAAACAAAAATTTTACCTGATCATCACGTGACTCAAATTCTGTTTCACAATAATTACATGACATCTTCTCTGAAACAGTTGTAAAATCTGATCTCTGCTGAACTGAAATATTCAATACAAAAATAACTTGTTTATTGTAAAATGTCAAGATCGGATTAGGGTTGATATATAAGTGACATGCTTTATTTCCAAATGAAAGTAAACACTTCTAAAATAGAGATTGAAGAACCAGAGACTCTTCGTTACCTGTATCGCTAACCTGGTTTTCATGCACAGTTTGTGTTCAATCAAGTCTAATTTTAGAAAGAAAGAAAAACAACAGAAAACATGCTTTTTGGCACTTTGTGGCCTCTTACATTTATGTATTTCTTTTTGGTTTATAGTTTTTTAATGCCACTTTCAACAATATTTCAGCTATATTGTGGCAGTCAGTTTTATTGGTGGAGGAAAAAATCAATCAATCAATCATTTTGATGTCATTTGGTGTACAAAATGTTATTCCCAGAAGTGGGGTTATCAACAAAGAAGTAAAATATGGGTGAAGTAATCTTATAAATACTGTCATCATTATACTTGACATTACATTACATGACGAGGTTACAATTACAGACAAAAAAACAACCATAAGCGATCAAATCAGGTAAATAGTAAGATAACTCAGTGATTGGGATTAAAAAAAATTCAATGGGACTATAGCCCCCTTCCCTTCCTTGTCAATGGGACATTTTTTATATGAATGGGCCATAATGACAGAACTATGCACCAAAATCCAGTGTGAAAAATAATGTAGAATAAAAACATTTAACAAACTTTAATATATGGGTGGAGGAGATATATAAACTATCTGACAACTCACACCCTTCTGTATGAATAAATATGATGAAAGACATACGAGCTTGAACTTAACACTTTCTTTTAATTCTTGGCTTAAACCTTGATCTGGACAAAAAAATCCATCTGATATGCATGATAAACGCTGTGCAATGCATGAAAATTCCCATTTCACGTTTCCCGGGGAAAGTAAAAAAAAAACCACGGGAAAGTGACATGCTGATCGGTATCCGATACTTCCCGCCGGGAAAGTGTTATAAGTCCGTTGTTGCTCGTTGTTGTACTTTGCGGTTATCAGATATATCAGTTTTTGAAACTGGTTTACGATTTATTTAAGCCTGAATTCCGTATGTAAAGGTATAAAATTGTATGTACACAAGGTACCAGATATCGATGTTGATTTGCAGTTGAACTTTCAGATCATTTTGAAATAAAAACTAAATTATAAATTAGATACAGTGATTGGGATTAAATTCTTTTCAATGAGACTATGTCCGTGCAGTCTTGACAGAACGGTTCGGCTGTATGTACGTCTGACTTCATCAGAAAACGAATGTGCGCGTATGACGCGGAGTTTTTATGTGGAAATGCGCCATTTCGTCGGGTAATGCGACTATGGCGTGGGGCGCGTGTTAATCCCAATCACTGATAACTAGACAGTACTATGCCAATTTTGTAGAAATTTTGTTGGTAATCTCATCATTGGGGAAAATGGAAGAGATATAGATTTTCCTTCAGTTGCCCGTGGGTTACAATATTTCTCCACTCAAGAGAGTTAAATTAAAAATTTTAACCACAAGCCTTCAGTCGAGTGGTTAAAATTTTTAATTTAACTCTCGAGAGTGGAGAAATATTGTAATCCACATGGGCAACTGAAGGAGAATTTGTTTCTCCCATTATTTAACATGAACTTTATTTCAAAATTTGAAATTAATGCGTTTGAAATTAATGCGGGAAAAGGCACGAGACATTTTAATCCTCTAGAGGATTACAGATTTTTCCACCACTGGTTCAGCGGGGTTAAAATGCCGTAATAATGGGAGAAAATATAATACAAGTAATATTAAACACCTTCAAGATTACATTGATTTAAAAAAAAATTATATAATTCTTTAATAATAAAATTTCCAAATTGTTAAACAGACAATAATAATTTCCATAACCTTACTTTGTATTTCATTTTCATCTTTTGTTACTTCAAGTTGTCTCCCCTTTTCTAAAGTAGGGTTACATTTGGCCACGGTCAGACCAGTCAGTTTAGCCAAGGCTTCTCCAGTATTGAACAAAAAACACATAGAATATTTTTCTGTTCTCTTCTTCTGCACTTTTTTTGGTGACGTTGTGACAGAATCCATTTTTGTTATTTTCTAAGCACTTTATCAGTTATACAAGTACATGAACCTACAAGACATATATATACATATTACAAATGCAACGTCATTTTTTTTATTTCGATAAAATGGTTAAATAATCCTATCACACACACAAATCCTAGCAACTAGCATCTAGATGAGTTCTGGCATGGACTCACCATTTTCAGTTCGGACTCGCCTAAGATTTCAAATTTTAGATTTTTACAATGGTGGGACTAATTGAAATCATAATCAACTACTAACAAGGTTTAAAAATCGATCAGTAAACAGTGTTCAATACAGTAGAAAACATAACAATTATGAGTGATACTCTTTGAAATAAAATGGCAAATATTGAGTTTTAAAACACTCCTTATGATTTATTTGCATAAAACCCAACTATATAACAAACATGAAAACCCAAATTATGCTCTTGATGCAGACAATTATTTCTGTGCAAAATTGCAAATAGAGTATCACGACACATGCTCACCCGTATTACTCCAATTGAAATTGTGCTATGGTTCAATTATCTATAAAAATAGCATCACAACTAGATAGAAACATTCCGTTCTATAAATATAATTACATATATCTTAGATGCACTACATTAATGTATCTCTTGAACTCAAAGGAATGGAATGCATTCCGATGCTGCTGGGAGAAAATTTTAAATGTCCAGCTCTTCTAAATCTACTTCATATTTACCACCTTCAGTACATTGAAATTTATGTAGGTTTGGTTTATGGTATTTAATTCCACTTTCAACAATATTTCAGTTATATCGTGGTGGTCAGTTTCAAATTTACATTTTTGGGAAAACAAATTACCGGGAGAAAACCACCTATTCTGTCACAAGTAACGGACGAACTTTATCATATAATGCTGTATCGAATATATCTCACCATGAACAGGGTACAAACTCGCAACTTTATTGATTGCACAGGTAGTTGTAAATCCAACTGAAGTATTTGTTATGGACCCAATATGCACTACATGTACACTTAATACAGGAGAGAAAATAATAAAAACTCACTTTCATTAAAAAGATATTGCCTAAATATAACATATGTTACTACCCTTTAAGATAAGGATTTATATACAGATTTATTGCATCACCAAGTTACAACTAGCAAGACATTTTCAAACGATTGTGCAATGCCAATGGCAATGATCTCAATATAACATATTATACGTAGTATTTTGTTTTGAGTTACCGGTTAAATGTGGCATGTGGTTTGGTATTTACAGCCTTAATTAGAGAGAATTCTTTAAAGATACCATTTTTTAACATAATTTGATTTTGATTACATTTTATATATGTCAACAACGTGCAGCAGGGGATTATAGTATAGGGGAAGGAAACACGTTATACGATCTGCGGAAGATTTTCGTTCGAGGGTTTTCGAATTTTTCATTGTGAAGTATTCAATAATTATTCCTTGTAGAGTGGTGCATTCGGTATATCTCTTTAAACTGAGAAATCACACGAGAAACGGCGCTTGTAGATCTCATTGGTCAACTATATATATTATACTTTACGTTTTTATTTTCCCTATTTGTCTTTGTTAGCGCAGACCGGCAGTGGACTGCCACGTTTTCGAGTCTTTATTTCGGGAGATAATTGGGCTTGTTTCTGGACGCGAAGTATAATATAACAAATAGTTCACGGCACTTCGGGTCATATGGCAGTTTATGGACCGGTCTGTCACCCACAAAATACTATATGGACCTCAGCTTCGCTTCGATCCATATACTATTTTGTGGGTGACATCCCGGTCCATAAACTGCCATATGGCCCTCAGTGCCGTGAACTATTTGTTAAATAGCTACTGGGTTAATTTTGTACGGAAGACCGAATAAGAACTTTGAACTGAATATTATTAATATGAGAAGGCGTGGCCTTGGAAGAGGACGGAAATATATTTGAAATTAAAATAGTGTTAAAAATAACTTTATAGAACCTTAAATGAAGTTTTGGATTTGTAAAGAATGGAAAATTACGAATTAATTTTTTATTATATATTCAAAAATGTATTAAAAAAGAACCTTATCTAAAAATTGATAATTTTCTTGTTTTGAACCAAGAAAACTTGTACAATAACCATTATTATTACCTAATTGTAAATGTTTTCTTGTTTATTAAGTAACTACATATTTTAAAATATTTTTACGTTTTTTTTTTGCTCCCCTGTGATCTATTGACGCGTCAATAGTCTTCAAGAGACTAGTGCACGACAGACTATTGAACTGACCTTTGAACCGTTTTTTCATTGGACAACAAATTTCAAAACTTCAAAAATTTCAAAAATTTTCAAAAAATTTTAAAAGTTCAAAAATTTCAAAAAAAAAATCAAAATTTCAGAAAAATTCAAAATTTTCATAAGTTTTCAAAATTTTCATTAGATTTCAAAATTTTCAAAAAATTTCAAAAATTTCAGTTTTCATAAAATTTAAAAATTCTAATACATGTATTTAAATAATACTATTGAAAAACATATGTAATATAAAAATTAAGGACTTTTTACTCTGTATTCCACTTGTTTATTGTTATCTAATTCAACAAACAAATCATTTTCATCAGTTTTTCTACAATATATGCATGGATATATTTTAAGTCATGGCCGCTACCTTGCTTCTGTTTAATTAGGAAATAAAACAGTGATTTAATGGGTGTGGATGCAATAGACCAAACTATTTGTCCTTCGCTGCTGGGAATGACCAAGTGTTCTATTGCATTCGGTCGTTGGCCTCATGCAATAGAACACTTGGTCATTCCCAGCACCTCAGGACAAATAGTTTGGTCTATTGCATCCACACCCATTAAATAACTGTATAATATTGAACTGATAGTTTTTTTGTTCTTTTTATTTAAAATACAAATCTCTGGATTGCTGGAAGATTAATTATTTTGACTAAAAATAACACTAACTTAAGATGATCATGGAAAAAAGGAATATAACACTGAAGATCAAAGAGATGGATAACTTCATCATGCATGTACTTGTAGAATTTGTTTTCTCAGATAGCTACATGTACAAATGTACATGCATATATTTTGATTTAAGCTTGAATGCAATAATTATAAAACTGCATAATGAGTCCATCTATATATATTGAAACGACAATGCATGAGAGATACGTATACAGGCTCAGATGAGTGTCAAATTCTGTTACTCCTCTATTGATATGTATATGTTATCTGGATGTGAATTGATTGATACCGAAAATATCAGCCTGCCGAGCCAGAATATGAAGTTTGTTGGCGAGTGAGCGAAGCGAACGAGTCACAAACTTCATATTCTGTCGAGCAGGCTGATATTTTTCAGTATCAATTATATTTACATTCAGATGACATGTTTATCATCCTTAAATCAACCATAAACACGGATNAATATATCATTCATTTTTACAGATTTATATAAATGTTAAGATTGTTGGATTTTCCCTTTAATGGGGATATTCCTTTTTTTTTATTACAAACATCAAAGTCACCCATTTTCATTAAAGGTTTTGCTTACCAATGCCGTTCCGGTTTAGAAAACATGACGGTCACAACCTCCTTTATGACGTAAAAAATTATGACGTCTGAGGAGAGGTTATCAAGAATTGTGTAAAGTACATTTTTGTAGGACGATGTTTGTTGATATTTCTAACGCGACAGTTCTTAATTTGATATATGTTTTAAAAAATAATGTTAACTAGCTAATGGTGTAGATGAATTTTATTTATTTTTGCCATCTTCACAGGAATTATCGTTTAAATGTTAAGAGAATTTGGTGATAACTCCTGCTGACTGTTGATAAGTCCTGCTCAGCTCACGCGGTCTTTGATACGAGTTTTGTTTATGGAGCCAGCAGGTAGATATAGCCGGAGGGAAGGATGATAACAACATGTACATTTTTGTACATGTAGTGTTCTACATGTAAGCACAGTATCTTGACGTTTAATACTGTGATGTATTAAAGACAAAACAGCAGTATATATACATGTACATTTTGTACCTTAATACTACATGTCATACAGTAACTACAAACTTTGTGATTTGACTGAGAAAGTGATGTACAGTATCAAACGAGGGAGGTACAATCAAAGTATATATCGTAAATAGAGAATTATTTTAACATATCACATAAGTTTGCCTTAAAACACTGATACCTCTTTTGAGACATCATCTATTTTTTTTTTTTAAATGTCATATTATTTTAGAATTTCTTTTATCAAGTACATATTCTGGTATTTTGTTACAGCTGATGGATTCCAGAATGGTTGCCAGGAACTTGGTAGCAAATACAACATGAACTGGATGTTGGCTTGGAAGTCTTTCAAATGACAGATCAAATTCCAATATAGGAGGACCATTGCTATGACTAATTTTTACGCTTTCCGTTCAAGTCATCAAGACTTCATCCTAAATTTTATGTTGTTCATGTAGAGTTTTTTTTTGGAGGGCCGGGGGGCAACTTATTTGAAGACATTTTCGTAGTTCAAAGATGTACATAAAAGACTGTTATTTTGGATTAAGACTCAGATTTTCTATTAAAAAAGTGATTTTGAAATTTTGCTTATGTTTATTATTAGTATCACCTGAGAGTAAGAGTATATAAAAGAAAATAAATTACAAATGTATCAAGCAATTGTCAACAGAGTTGATGTACTAAAAGAATGACTTTGCAATCTATAAATAACTACCATCCAGTTTGGTGACCAACATCATACTTATTGAATATTGATTGAATGAATTACATGTATTTTCTGATATATTTGGTTTGTTTGTTTGATTGTGTTTAGCACCACTTTCAACAATGTTTCAGTTATATTGTGGTGGTCAGTTTTATTGGTGAAGGACCGGAGAAAACCACCGACCTGTTCGTCCTGTAGCAAATCACTGACAAACTTGATCACATATTGTTGTATCAAATCCACCTCCCCATGCGAAATCACAACTTTAGTGGTGATAAAAACTTATTGCACAGGTAGTTGTAAATCCAGCTACCATACCAACATGAAATAATGGCCCTAGCTAGAATAAATCATATACACAGGATCTGCTTTAAGCCAATTGAGCCCCACTGAAGTTGCATACTCTCAACTGTTCAAGTACACACACACAAAAACATTGCAGGTTTTACAGAGAACAGCAATGATTATTATTTTCTTATGGGGTCCACACCTCTTAAGGCGACCCTGCATATGTATTTGTGTAACAGTAAAATGAATATCCAACTTGGCTAATACCTTCTGTGATTTTTCGCCTGTTATTCCCCTGTATACTTGTCCAGATTTGATTTGATTTTTGGTGTTTTAACTCCACTTTCAACAATATTTTGATGAATAACTGTATCATGGTGACCAGTTTTAGTGATGGAGGAAGCAGGAGTACCCGGAGAGAACCACCGACCACAGGCAAGCAACTGGTAAACTTTATTACTTGCAGCTGCAAGTCGACTGCACCCTTTTTAGCTCACCTTACCAAAGGCAATATGAGCTTTTGCCATCACATGGCGTCCGTCGTCCGTTAACTTTTCACATTTTAATCTCCTCCTCTGAAACCCCTCAGCCAAATGAAGTAAAACTTGGTAGGAAGCATCTATGGCAGGTCCTCTATAAAGATTGCTCATTCCGTCCCGATCCATTAACAAACATGTCCGCCATAGGCAATTCTTGTTTCTGATTGGTTGATTTCTAAATAATCTTCTCCTCTGTAACCGCTTGGCCAAATGAATCGAAACTTGGTAGGAAGCATCCTTGGAAGGTCCTCTATCCAGAATGCTAATTTAGTTCCAATCCGTTAACAAATGTGGCCATCACAAGCAATTCTTGTTTCTGATTGGTTGATTTATAAAAATCTTGTTTTCTGTAACTGCCTAGCTAGCCAAATGAACCGAAACTTGGTGGGAAGAACCTATGGAAGGTGCTGTATTAAGTTTCCTCAAAGCAGAATGAAAGATGAGCGACACAGGCTCAGCCCCCATTAGTATACATATCAATGATTCTTGATATATAGGAATACAAAGAAAGTATATTACAGGTGAATTTTTTTTCACACTGGTTAAAAGTTTTGCATCTGCAAAATCTTCTTTTCAGTTTGAATCAAGATCCTCCCAACAGGAATAACAACTGTTCTTAATATTTTCATGTAAGTAACTGTATGCAACATTAGTGTCTGGTACAGAAGCTAGATTACAAATAAAAAAATACCACTTTTGGCATGGAACATAGTTATTTTAATTCAATGCTTTATTTATTTCAAGAGGATTGCAAACAGCCCAAAGGCTAGAAAGTTGGTCTCCTCAACATACATATGATACAAGACAATACAGACTATCTCACACTCATTCACTCATAATAGTTAATACAAATTATATTTTCAATAGCAATTTAAAATATTTACAAAGCATATAATCTATAGAAATATATTGCTATTTTCAATGAATTCATATACACCCTGAAACATAACTATGTTATCATCCATATATAAATCATCACTTCCTTGAAGAAAAAGCTCAACTAAATATGTATTTAATTAATTTTTGAAACTATTTAACTTCACATTTGGACAGAGCAATGATTTAATCTTGTGAAAAGGTGTTTTTCTTCATTCATCATATTTATTGCAGTTAAATAAAAGATCCTGTGGAAAATACATACAAACACTTCTTCTCAGAAACCACTTCAAAGTTTATTACCAAATTGTGTATGGGATCATATTGTGGGCCTTTATATAAAATTGTGGTGTCAATTGGAAACGCAAAAATTACCTCATCATGGAACATGATTTAGCAAAAGACCCTGCTTCTCCCAAGCTATTGGGTATTTGAAAAAAATGATATGATGCATAAATTATCCTTTAGTGCTCATCATTTTCGCCTTGTTAGGGTAATATGAAAAATAGTTAAAAAGACATCAAGTTCACCATTATTAAAATGAAGTTGGACAAATTTGCAATATCTGCATGAGCACTGGCTTAGGACAGGCAAAATTGCAGGCTAATATGATAAGTCACAGCAGGTAACTGGTCACAGCGAATGCATCCACGTTGATAACAACATCGGGAGTAAAGCAAGACAGAAGGTTGCAAATGTTTCTGAAGAAAGGACTACATTATATATTTATACATGCATAGTAGGAAATCAATGGTAACTGTAACAAATGAAGTGTTTAAATGTTTTTTTTTTTTATTAACGCAAAAATACTTTCCTGATCCCTTCAATGATTCATTTAAAGACGGTTGAGGGTATTCCCTCAGTATTATTATTTGTAACTAATGATGCATTATCCTACACAGAATTCAATATCATGTATCACATTTTGAAAACCAAAACATTCTCTGTATCCATGCTGAGACCTGGTATTAAGACGCTATAAAATGCTAATCCGCTCATTCTCCAAAGTAGACCTATATTACAGATTTTTTTTTTTATCGCCAATGCTTGAAAATAGCGTTTGTCATTGTTGGTCGGGTTGTGAAGAATAAACACGTAAAAGAACAACCCCACTAAACAGCTATAAATTCCCGTAAAAATTTGAGTTACCCAAAAGCAAGTGATAAAAATACCTATTTTGGATGTTTAACTGGAAAGGAAACAACTTTTAATTAAAACTAAGAACGTTTAACTAACAACTTAATAAAGTAAAAATAAACGAAGTGTCGAAAGAGCATTGGAAGATAAAAATATATTTTTCTGTTTTATTTTTAAAAACATGGAGAAGTGGCATACTATTTCAACCAAATATTACTATTTTTGACATTCATATGAAGGGGAAAACGTGTATACATTTTTTGAAAAAACTATCCCATTTCTAAAGAAGATCATCAATAATGAATAAATAGCATTCATAACATAGATATAAGAAGAGTGTGAAGATACAAAAGTAGTTTTAGATTTTAAACATTGAACATTGTGTGCCGTGCTTAGCTGAAGGTGGCAGTAACTTTTAGATTTTACTAGCTTGTAAGCAGCAGTTTTAGATTTTAAACATTGAACATTGTGCTTAGAATTTTATTTTTTTTATTTTTTTTATTAGCATGTGTGAAGCTTTTAGATCTTAGTGACACCTGCAATGTACTGACTTTTATAGTGATGAACATAGTGTTTTACTAACTTTGTAACTGTTGTGCCTTGAATGAGCCGTTTCAGTTTTTATATGTATATGGCTTTGCTGATAGAACTAGTGTTTTAATATGTAAAAAGTGACACATAGTTTTAAGATGCTTTTGCCTGGTGATGGGAAGTTATTCTTTTTATATTAATGGAGATGCCATTCTGCTAGAGCGTATTTGTAAATTGGTGGTGGGTTCGCCGAGCAGCTTGGACAGCCGTTATACCAGTATCTGGAACATTTGATTTATAGACTTTAACATACTGGTTCCTGCACTAAATTTGTTCTTTAATGTAATTTTACCCTGCACATGCACCCCGTTGCTTACAGTACAGTTGCTCAGTGTTACACTACTCTACATAAGTAGTGGTACTCCAGACAGTGGAGGATAGAATATAAAGAAGAAGAGGGTAATCATAATCCGTAAATCGAAGGAAAGACAACACAATGGCCTAAATAAAAAGAACAAAAAAACTATCAGTTCAATATTAATGGTTATTGCACAAAGTTTTCTTGGTTCAAAACAAGAAAATTTATCAATTTTTAGATAAGGTTCTTTTTTAATACATTTTTGAATATATAATAAAAAAATTAATTCGTAATTTTCCAATCTTTACTAATCCCAAGGACGTTAATAAGATCTTGCTAATCCAAAAATTCATTTAACGTTCTATAAAGTATTTTTAACACTATTTTAATTTCAAATATATTTCCGTCCTCTTCAAAGACCGCGCCTTCTCATATTAATAATATTCAGTTCAAAGTTCTTCCGTACAAAATTAACCCAGTAGTTGACCAATGAGATCTACAAGCGCCGTTTCTCGCGTGATTTCTCAGTTGGAAGAGATATACCGAATACACCACCCTACAAGGAATAATTATTGTATACTTCACAATGAAAAATTCGAAAACCCTCGAACGAAAATCTTCCGCAGATCGTATAACGTGTTTCCTTCCCCTATACTATAATTCCCTGGAATGGCAGAGTAGTTACGATTGATGGGAGATTGTGACCTCCCCTGAATGAACTGAAGGAGAATGACACGAAGAAGTCTTTTCTGTTTAGGTCGCTTGTTTCTGTCTAGGTCCAATAACTTAAAAAGGTATCATTTGTATAAAAGACAGCTTGATTACGGAGCTGTCCGGTGTTTTGGCGCACCTAAGGATTTATCGTTTATTTCTCGGGATATGCCGATTGCCGAAATCTTTTAATTTTCATTATTGAAATATATAATCCTTTTACTTTCAATCTAATATGGATTAGGCAAAGCCTACAGGCGAGCATCGCATCTACGCATAGACATGTATCCTCTCGTCCGTTGAAATCGGTCACCATTTTGGAATGCGCTGTCATCGAGTTCAGATGTCGATGACGTCATTTATCCTGCAAACTGCGTCCAGAAATAGATAATGAATCCACTTTCACTTTGATCAAGACAACAATGAGATTGAAACAGATAAGAAAAGATATCTATAGGTTTTGGTGCCAAAATAGTGCCATTTTACTATTACCATTTTGACTTAATAATCAAAATCAAATATTTCCAGAAAAACACAGTCCGTAGTGGATAATTTGCATATCCTGTGTTTGTTTACATTCCACTGCGCATCTTGACCTATATTTACAACTCCATTATGCAACGGAAATGACATTATTTTCGTTTTGAAATTAAGTAATTCCTTAGACAATTTTCAGATTTTTAGTGGGAATTTGTGGGTAATAAATATATACTGTCTTCACTTCATTCCGTGTTATAACTCGTTCCGAGGTATTTTCTTTTTGTGCTTTGCGTACCTCCGTTTTGGCAGTCGCCGGTCAGAGGATGCAGGTCACGTTTCACTGACGACACGCTTTGCCTACTTTTTTTCCTTCACCCTTATATGCCATCTCATTTGATAAATCTTAAAAACCAACTTAGATATCGTTTATTGAACATGTGAAAACTGTTTTATGTTCGTCTGCTATCCAGCTTCCTAGTTACCAATGACAATAAAGTTGCACTTACGGTTGTGTGCAGGAAAAAACTATGGAAAACCATATTAACAATTATGAGAATTTTGTTGTTTTTCGATAATACGACCGGAGTTAAAGCTATATACGGCATGAGTAAACAACGTTAGAAAAAAAGATCAAGTGTTGTTTTTTGGAATTATACCATCATATGTTTCTTCCAAATCTTAAAATATGTGAAATTTAAAATGAAAATTACCAAAAAGTGCATAAAATTTAATCCCAAACAATTAAATAAAATTCAATTGTTGTTTTTTACATTTTATGCAATCATATCTGTTTTCCATCTAAGTGTGCTATACAGAATTTTTAAAATAATAAAAAAAATTCTTTTATTTGGTTCAAATATATCTGATATAAATAACCTGCCAAAGCAGTCAAGCATATTAGCCCCAATGGCTCTCCATAACAGGGAATTCCCAGTACATCGAAACGAGGTTAAGGTAAAAAAAGGTCCCATCGGAGAACTGTCAACAATCGATAACTTGAACACAAGGTTAAAACTCCTGTTTTAAAAGGATATTATTATTTTTTATTAGTTCATAGCATAATATGTTTGTATGAATACAGATTCATTCAAACGATAGGTATCGTATATTTTACAAGGTGTGTTTCCGTAATACCATCGGAATGAGGTAAACCCAGTATATGACATGGATAAAATTGTACGTGAAAACAGAGATATTATCTGCTGAAAGCAAGTGACAGCAAATACAATTTAATGAAAAAATGGGGAAATATAGAAAAAGCAAATTAAAAAATATTTATGGTTGACCGATTTCAGGTAACGTGACTTGGGCGCTATTATAAAACATATGCAAACAAAAAAGATCAGCGAGCCGACATTTCTTCATCAAATTAAACGATGTTTTGGTATTTTATTTGGCTTTAAGTGCCCAAGTAAACAGGGCATTTATCTTTGATATAAATACCAATTTGACTGAGAATTATAAGGAAATGTCTTAACTGACCGATTTACGGTCACATAAGACTCCGAGGCGCGGACATCAGAAATAAAAAAATAAATAGAAAACAGTAAATAGTAAATAACAAAAAATAATAAAAAGGAAAAATTAAATTAAAACATGTAAAGTAAACATCGCGCCTATCGCAGTCTTATATTGTAGGACTAACATATATCCTGCATTTGTTCCATTTGGAAGATACTGTACTTCTATTCCTCTTTATATCTGAATCCGTCAAAGTCCGCTTTTTTCCACGTGTTGACACTTTCTCTTCCACATGTGTATTGTTTCTAAACAGTGTGCATGCTCAAGACGGGTTCACATAGAAGGTCATATGAATAGAGTTGGGTTAAATTGAATTCTTGTCATCATGGACAATAATTACGATAGCGATAGTTTCGGGTCTTTTTTGTCAAAAAAAGAACACAAGTCGTATCTTTTGCAGCATAACTGTTTAATGATAGCTTAAACAAATCATTTACGACAATAATTTTGGGTATGAAAAAATTTCGATTTTGGTAGACAATATGCCTTTCATGAGTCATTCCATACAAAAGGGGATAAGTACATTTGTATGACCACCAATGTTTGTGATAAGTTTGTAGCCAAATAAAGAGATCTATATTAATGACTTATTATTATTTATTCCTTATTTACACTGAACAAATAAAAAACATAAAAGTGTGCAGTTTGGTATGAATTTCACTTGTTTATTTAATTATTACCAGAGTACTAGTGCATTATTTTGGTTCCAAAATTGTGACATAAATGGCAGGGAATATAAAATTCTGAAATAAATGGTTATTATCAGTTCTATAGTTTTCTGTAGTTGTTAAAATGGAAGAAAAATGTTAAAACTCAAGGGAAAATGATTTGGTACTATTTTTATGAACCCCAGGATACTAATAGAGGGGTTAAAAAAAAGGTCACAGATGTGATGATATTCTGTCAAAAAGGGCACCCTTTATGGGTTTTTTTCAAACCCACATACTCTGATTGAGTCACGACTGAGTGGTTGTTTCAGTTCGTTTCATCACTTTAGTGCTTGAAAAAATGATTTTTTCATTCTTTCCTCTACAAATAATCATTTACTTAGAAGTCAAACCAAACTGGTGTGAATTCCGTCAAGACTTTCTAATCATCACGTCCGTGTATTTATTTACCTTTTCTGATCACGTGATCCGCAACGTGACCCGTAATCATATGAAACGTTTCTATATATAGAAATTAGAAAGTGAGATACATTTTGTACCTGGTCAAATCGTCCCACTGCAAAATCGCACATATAAACAGACTACACCGGAAAAAACTTACACAAGATGCACGATTATGGATTCTTTTGCACGAGATGTTTCTAATATGGGTTATTAGCCTGGGTGTGAAATTATGGTTCTGAAATATTGTTGAAAATGGTGTTAATTAAACACCATAACCCTAACCTTGAAATTGGCTGGACAGATCTGGTTTAAAAAAAAAATGATGATATACAGTGGAACCTGTGCAATCCGACACCTGAGTTTTCCGACATCCTGTGACATCCGAAAAAAATTTATGGTCCCAAAGTAATTATGTTAAGTAAAATAAAACCTGAGTATTCCGACATCCTGTACAATCCGACACATTTCCCTGGTCCCTTGGTGTGTCGGATTAGACAGGTTCCACTGTATATTGATACATAAAGAACTGGGCCACAATATAATAACTTGCTGAAGAACCCATGTATTGCACACATACATTATAACTTTAAAACCATTTCTGCTGCTGAAAATGGGAAAAAGAGAAGAAATATTTTAAAAATTATTTAAGCATAATTTTACATTCAATAGATATGGATGATGGATTTATTATTGTTAATTATGTAAGAGAGATTTTAAAAAAAAACTACAAAATGTTTTAATGAATATGTCAATTAAAAAATATGTTCTTGTTGACAGTTACAGGGTCTCCTTTGGGTTGAATTTTTTTTGAGCCAACACTTGAGCCAAAAACTAAATTTTTGAGCCACTTTAAAATATTTTGAGCCATAAATACTTCAAAAATTGTTGGCACTAAAAATGCACATAAATATTAGTCATTTATTTATTTTCTTACTGCATACATGTTAAAACAATATAAGGGTACATGTACTTTTTGAAATCCAATAGCACAATAATGTTTCAGTTACTATTACAACCATAAAAGACAAGTACGGTAGATAAAAAATACGATATAACACTCTGTTGTTTAAGTTACTATCATAACCATAAAAGGCAAGTAAGTAAAAATACAGACTGTAAAAACTGTTCTATTTTTTTAAAACTGAGCAAATTCTCCTCTGCTTTCGTGATGACCACCTCCTTAAAGCTTCTATAAAATTAAATGTATTTGCCAATGGCCCCTCCAATGAAATAATCATTCAATTGTATAAATTACAAGTTTTAAGTCTGTTCCTTAATTTTGTTTTGATTAAGTTTTGTCTACTAAAGCCTCGTTCACATAATTCGGACAGTTTCATTAATTTTCCCGGAGTATTACTTTCAAAAACTAATTTTCTTTTCCATCCCATTTTAAAAACGTAAAATGGAGTTAAAAATTTCGATGTGTTTAAAACGATAGTGCTGAAATAAATGACAAGTTTCTAAAATTATATGAAAACAATTCACGAACTGACAGAGAAGTCATTCACCCGAGACCATTAATTAACACCTTTGATTGACTTACCTTTTATGTATTTTACAAGTTAATTATCCTATCAACAGATAAACATTACGAACAGCTGATTATCGATTTTCTGTCACTTGATCAGTTCATGGGTAACATTCGAAGCTTTCCGAATAGCGTTATGGGCGTTCCGAAGTAACGAACTAGAAAATGACTGCCACAACAGACGATGAACATTCGAATTCTTTTGCACCACATTTTTGAGCCAAAGTAAATATTTTATCGCCAAAATCATATATTTTTTACCAAATGCACAAATGGTGCACGCCAGCGAAAACCCTGCAGTTAGATCAAGTATGAAAAGAAAGTTTAAACAGTAATTGTCAATAATACCACTAATATTGAACAACATGAACAACCACCTCTTGCCTCAAACAGTTGAGAACAAATAAACTCATGTCCTATCTTAGGACAGACATGAAAATGTTGCAGTTAATGGAATCCCACCGCCTCATATAATTGGATCTCCTCGGATAACACAGATTTAACCAAGCAATAAAAAGCTGACACATATTTGCTTCCACTTAATATAATTTGAAGTTAGATATGTTTTTCTTTTAAAGAAATATAGTGACCAGTAGCCAAATATCCCATGATGTCAACGACAAATGTCTAAAAAATTGTGATGAAACTCAAGTCGAGTTAATGAAAGAAGTATGTATATTGGTCGATGAGAAGGACAAAAAGACTGGATCAGCATCAAAGAAGCAATGTCATCTAGTAGAAAACGGACAGATAGGTATATTTTTTAGCCGAATTACAACAAAATTGTGCTCAGCTTATGGTTCAGGGAATTTTTGTAAGGCCAGCGGGAAGACAAATCCATATCAAACCTCGCTATATTTACAGCAACTTGCATGTCTCAACCTTAAGTTGCTGTTAGCAGAAGATTTTATGAATATGAACACAAACAAGTTAAGTTCAAGAAAAAGAGATGAAATAATAAAGAAATCTAATTGAAAATAAATATGTAAGCAGAAAGTTAAAAAAAAAAAAAAAAAAANAGGGGGGGGGGGATGGGGTATGGCATATTTGTTCCTGGATTGATTCAAATGAAATCTAAGCACAAAGTATGCATGCTATATGTGAATAATATCTCAGTCAATTTTCTAAACCATAAGATAATTAAATTTATGCCCCATGAAGATATTAAATAGTGTGAAAATGTTGTAGTTAGGCACTACCTAGATACACTGGCGAAATAATGTATATAAAATATATACAGTGCCGGATTTACCATTGTACTTAGGTGTCCTTAAGCACAGGGCCCGTTGGCCAAGGAGGGCCTATCTTCCTGCCAAAATGTTTTTTTACGACGGATTTTTGCTTATGTGTTGCAATTTTAAATTTGAAGAGTTCTGTTTCGGAGCGATTCCAGACATAATGATAGAGTTGAGGGTCTACCTCCTTCAGGGCCCAAGTAAGGGGCCTCATAACTTAATAAAAGGCAGTTGGCCACTGGTCCCCAGATGCCAAGGTTATATGGTAAGATTAAATTTTGAAACTACTGTAAACTAGAGGTTCAGGTGAGCCTGTTTCACTCTCCTGACTTAAATAATTCTGAAAGGGGACCATCCATGGACCATTTTGAAGTAAAAAATAAGGGGAGTAACTCTGGTTAGATTTGTCGAAAAATCATCATTATCGAACTTGGCAAAGATATTCATGAGATATACTTACATATCAAACCTAGTTTCAATCTGACTTTTTGTTCAGAAGTTATAATTTGGAAACCAAAAAATTAGCAATTTTGAAGTATAAAAAGGGATGTAACTCTTGTAAAAATTGTCAAAAAGTTGTCATTATCGAATTTTACCTAGATATACATAAGATACACTTACATGCCACACCTAGCTTCAATCTGACTTTTCATTCACAAGTTATCATCTGGAAACCAATTCGGGACACACAGACGAAGTATAAANTCGCTATCGATCTTGACCTAGATATTCATGAGATACACTTACATACCAAACCTAGTTTCAATCTGACTATTTGTTCCCAAGTTATCATCTGGAAACCAAATATTTAACAATTTGAGGTATAAAAAGGGGCACAACTCTTGTAAAAATTGTCAAAAAGTTGTCATTATCGAACTTTACCTAGATATACATAAGATACACTTACATGCCACACCTAGCTTCAATCTGACTTTTCATTCACAAGTTATCATCTGGAAACCAATTCGGGACACACAGACGCAGTATAAAAAGGGATGTAACTCTGGTAAGATTTGTTGAAAAATAATCGCTATCGAACTTGACCTAGATATTCATGAGATACACTTACATACCAAACCTAGTTTCAATCTGACTATTTGTTCCCAAGTTATCATCTGGAAACCAAATATTTAGCAATTTGAGGTATAAAAAGGGGCACAACTCAGTAAAAATTGTCGAAAAATTGTCATTATCGAACTTGACCTAGATATTCATAAGATACACTTACATGCCACACCTAGCTTCAATCTTACTTTTCATTCACAAGTTATAATCTGGAAACCAATTCGGGACACACGGACGGACGGACGACACCCATTTCTATTGTCCCCTTCGACGAAGCCTCGGGGGACAACCTAGCACAGGGCCTCATTTGTCCTAAATCCGGCACTGAATATAAAAATATACTTCTGAAGATTAAACCAAACAGTGTTAGAATTTGATTTTTGAGCTGTCAAATTTCTGTTCTTCCCTCGACGGAATTTGAACTCACATCATTGATACACTGCAGCACCAATCACTTAGCCTTACGTCCAACGCACTAGACCACTCGACCACATCCGCTCCATATATATATATAAATAAAAACTATAACACAAATTTCCCAGACGTTTCAGCCATTACGTCCATATATATACAGTTAAACCTGTCTTAACTGAACCCTGAATAAATCAGAATCCAATATAAACCAAATGTCTGTCTATACTGAACTCAAAATTTTTCAAAAGGAGGTTCGCTTTAAACAGGTTACACTGTATCAAGAATATCTCAGTTAATAATACAACATGTAATTACTAAGAGTTCTCTTCATGTCCATATCTAATGCTTTTGTGATTTTTCAATGAAACTTGTATAGCTACTGTATCATGGCCTTTTTAATGATAATAATTACAGGTTTATTACACAGAGCCTTCAGTGTGTTCCTTTTTAATGAAGAAGGAGATCTACTATTACAACAGAGATCTCCTGCCAAAATAACATATCCTGGTAAATATATAAATATAGAATATTTATAGCTAACAATGTCTCAGAATATAGAATTTATTTGTTACTCTAATTACAAACTTATGTCAATGGAGTTAGTCTTGAGGTCAAATGTCAACCACTTTTACCACTTTTTTAATTCCTAATAACAAAATTAGCTAATGCAATGATTAAATATGATTAGTTAATACATTGATTAAAAACAGTGCAGCAACAGAATTTAATCATTGCATTAGCTTAAGTATGTGATTAGAAATTAAAAATGTAATTAGGGCTAATGATATGATTAGTTTAATCACAAGTTCAACTTTGATAATTAACAATTTCACCAACCCTGTACAACCAGGAACCACTTGCTTGTAAACAGAAGAAAACAGAACAAAGCAAAAAATGAATTGTCAACAATATATTACCTAAATCGCAAACAATACAACATTATGTGATAAAGTTTGTCAGTGACCTGCGGCAGGTCGGTTGTTTTCTCCGGAAACTATGGTTTCCTCCACCAATAAAACTGACGGCCATGATATAACTGAAATATTGAAAGTGGTGTTAAATACTATGTAACTCTAACTTCCACCCCCATATGATTCATGGACATTTTTTTTTAAAACAGTCAGACAAAGAAAATATAGCTGTTCTTGAAAAATAAATATAAATATATATAAAAGTGATGCCAAACAACAATGAAAATTCTCAAAAGTGTTTATAAAACAGTGGCAACAATTTATACCTTCTAAAAAATCTAATTAGTCCCCTACCGTCGAAGCCGAAGGGGACTATAGTTTTAGGTTCTGTCCGTGTGTCCGTCTGTCACATTAAAATTTTAAGTTTTCCGAACTTTTTTTTTTACGTCCTTTGATATATTGACTTGATATTTGGTATGTGGCTATATCTAAATGAGTTACAGTTTAAGTTTGAATTCCGTTCCAGTCGATTGATTTTTGGCTTGTAATTTAAAATCTAGTCACTGCAAGGTGATAATTCTAATATTTTAGGTNCGAAGCCGAAGGGGACTATAGTTTTAGGTTCCGTCCATGTGTTCGTCCGTCACATTAAAATTTTAAGTTTTCCGAACTTTTTTTTTTACGTCCTTTGATATATTGACTTGATATTTGGTATGTGGCTATATCTAAATGAGTTACAGTTTAAGTTTGAATTCCGTTCCAGTCGATTGATTTTTGGCTTGTAATTTAAAATCTAGTCACTGCAAGGTGATAATTCTAATATTTTAGGTCCTCTGATTTTTGCGGCCGGTAGGGGACAATGTATTGCTATGTGCAATACTCTCAGAATTCTTGTATTATTTATTCTGCTGTCTTTCAACAGGGAATTTCACCAACACATGTTGTAGTCATCCACTATATACACCATTAGTAGTAGAAGAAGATTTCACCAACACATGTTGTAGTCATCCACTATATACACCATCAGTAGTAGAAGAAGATTTCACCAACACATGTTGTAGTCATCCACTATATACACCATCAGAAGTAGTAGAAGAAGATGCATTAGGTGTGCGGAGGGCAGCTCAAAGAAAACTTCATCATGAATTAGGAATATCACCGCAACAGGTAGGTGTTTAAACATTAGGTGTGCAGAGGACAGCTCAAAGAAAACTTAATCATGAATTAGGAATCTCACCAAAACAGGTAGCTGTTTAAACATTAGGTGTGCGGAGGGCAGCTCAAAGAAAACTTCATCATGAATTGGGAATATCACCGCAACAGGTAGGTGTTTAAACATTAGGTGTGCAGAGGNCAGCTCAAAGAAAACTTAATCATGAATTAGGAATCTCACCAAAACAGGTAGCTGTTTAAACATTAGGTGTGCGGAGGGCAGCTCAAAGAAAACTTCATCATGAATTGGGAATCTCACCACAACAGGGAGGTGTTTAAACATTAAGTGTGCGGAGGGCAGCTCAAAGAAAACTTAATCATGAATTAGGAATCTCACCAAAACAGGTAGGTGTTTAAACATTAGGTGTGCAGAGGGTAGCTCAAAGAAAACTTAATCATGAATTAGGAATCTCACCGCAACAGGTAGGTGTCTAAACATTAGGTGTACGGAGGACAGCTCAAAGAAAACTTAATCATGAATTAGGAATCTCACCACAACAGGTAGGTGTCTAAACATTAGGTGTGCGGAGGACAGCTCAAAGAAAACTTAATCATGAATTAGGAATCACACCACAACAGGTAGCTGTTTAAACATTAGGTGTGTGGAGGGCAGCTAAAAGAAAACTTAATCATGAATTAGGAATCTCACCAAAACAGGTAGGTGTTTAAGCATTAAGTGTGCGGAGGACAGCTCAAAGGAAACTTCATCATGAAATGGGAATCTCATAGCAACAGGTAGGTGTTTAAACATTAGGTGTGCAGAGGGCAGCTGAAAGAAAACTTAATCATGAACTAGGAATCTCACAGCAACAGGTAGGTGTCTACATAATAGGGGTCAATAAGTCTGATGAAACTCCTTCATTGATTAAGGATCACATGAAGAGAGACAGTGTGAACAACTTTTGAAGAAACTCCGCCATGGGCTAAGAATCTCACCACAACAGATAGGTCAACAATTATAATGAAACTCATGAATTAAATACCTCACTACAAGAGACAGGAGTGATTTAGAATTCTGGTCATACTCTTAAATTAATTACAGTAGATCATGGGTTCGTGCCTTAGACACGTCAAATCAAAGACTATGAAATTGGTATTTGACTCTTCTCTGTATAGCATGCAGGATTAAGGAGTAAAAGCACAGACTGGTTGGATTATAATCAGGATAATCTTTCTGAGTGGAGAGAAAATGTTGTTTCAGCGAGCTAACACTATAAAAATCCAACTACCGTCTTTTTGTTTCTATTAAACGCACTGGTTCCTATCTATAGAACGCAGGAAATTCAGTAAAATATTCACGGCAAAATACTGCTTACCACAGATCACGTATTTGTTAATCCATGTATTTTTGATAAATTTTAGACAGGGAAATGTTAAATTAGTTTTGTTAAAAGAGTTTAAACCAATTATTCTACATTTTGCAAGCGAAAATTAGCTGTTTTGTGAATGCAGGAAGTTTATCGGTAATGTTTAATTTGAAAACAAGTTCAAAACAGCAATGAAAATGATATGGATGGAGAAGTTGATTTTTTTGTCGTTCTTTACGTGAATTATGGTTGTTTTAAATAATAAATATGTAGATATGTTTAATCTTTAATCAGTATTAATTCATCAAATAATGAACCGTTCATGTGATCAAAGATAGGCAAGCTTGGGTCAAGCTTGAAATAGGAAGTAATTACGATTGATTCAAAGAAAGTGAAAATAATACAAAAGTAATAACATTAATTAAGACCTGATCAAAGAAATTATAATTTCTTTGGAAATGTACTCATATTGTGCCACTGTTACAATATATTATATAATATTGACAGGTGTCCCAGTAAGTTCAATTATCTTTTCACACCTTGTTATACAATATACTGTCCTTGACCTTGTCAACTGCTGAAGTGCTGTAGAAATCGATAATTCAAACAAAGGTTCAATACCCAAACACAGGTAATTTCACCCCAGGAAAAAATAGATTGAAAAAAAGTAAAATATCACACCTCTGATAGCAAACATTTGACAGTTATTCCTGCATTCGTATGGACAATTAGTTCCGAACAACGACACCAATGTACATGTATGATTATTGACAAACATCGAGAATATTTACATACCTTTCAAAAAGGCAATGAAAAAGCAATAAATATAATTTTTATATAATTTTATTTTAAATAACACATACTTGCTCCTATGCATAAACCACACCCCACCTACAAATTATCCTTTTAAAGCTTAAGACCGCGTTCTATACGTACCTAAAAACGGTAAGCATGTTGATGTAGTACAAAGCAGACTTCATTATCATCTTATCGAATGTAACTTGTTGTCGCCATGATATAGCTGAAATATTGATAACTTGTTGTCGCCATGATATAGCTGAAATATTGATAACTTGTTGTCGCCATGATATAGCTGAAATATTGATAACTTGTTGTGTCCATGATATAGCTGAAATATTGATAACTTGTTGTCGCCATGATATAGCTGAAATATTGATAACTTGTTGTCGCCATGATATAGCTGAAATATTGATCATTTGGCTTTAAACAACAAACAACAAATACTCACTCTTAAAAAAAGTACAATTTTTTACATATCACATATAAAGTTTATATGATCGGAGTCGATGAAAAAATAGCTGTTTCAATTATTATGTACCGGTAAATGTCTGTTAAAAGTTTATTATGTATGAGGATGGATTGCTTGATTTTAACAAGTAACAATACAGGGGCATTTTAGAGTATGAAATAATATGTTAAATGTTTTGCCAGGTATCAGTAGATGACTTACTGTTCTTGACCAGGATACAGTACACAGCTGTAAACCAACCAGAAGATGGTATTTGGGGAGAAAATGAAATAGACTATATATTATTTATGCAAAAAAATGTAGACATTCAAATTAATAAAAATGAGGTTAAAAGTTATAGATATGTCAACCAAAAAGAACTAAAAAAGTTTATAGGTAAGTTAATAATAATTCTAACATGACCTCCTTCTTTCACTTTGTTAACAAATGAGCGAGTTATCCATTCGGTATAATCTCATTAGCACATGAGCCGATGAATGTGACTGACTTTTCCATTGTCAGCATAAATTGTAACCCGAATAATGCCGATTATTATTAGAGGGCGCAGTATTATTCGAGTTACATAAATTGTTCCTTCTTCCAGTAAACCCAGGTGATCATCACGAAGAGTAAACTGTTCCTGCTTCTTATAAGTTTGTTTCAAAGAGATAGAATTGGGACTTTATTTGTATTTGGTTTTTATCTTGAAACCAGAACTACCGGTACTCCTATTCTTTTATTTGGCATAAAAGAAACATATAATAATTTTTACTTTCTTGCATTTTCCTTGTACATTTGTATTCTGTTTCGTTTGCTCTTAATATAATCTATTCTGTAAATATTTTAAATAATATGGACTAGTTATGTTTGTCTTAAGGCCCAGTGGAACTGCATCGGTGGTGTAATTACCTCAAGTGTGGTAGTCAATGGAACCGAGCACCGTTCTTATCAAATCACAGACTGTTGCAACAATCACTCAGCGCTCATATTTTGTATACTGAAAAAGAAAAGTTTGGTAATAGGAAAGTGAATTTTTCATGTATATCAAAATTCATTCCGTTACAAAAAGTTTAATATTGGTCTGATTCAGTTGAAGCTTGAAAATAAAATAATTCCTACCAAAATTATTGACTTTATATACACCAAAAAATGTTAATGTTTTTAGTTTAATGCCCAAGAATTACAATTTTGACTAATTTTGACAAAATAAGCTGAAAAATTTATAAACTTTACTTACTCACTTTTTTTTTCTCCAGATTCATCAAATAAAGAAGGAACGTTAATTACTCCATGGTTCAGACGGATAACAGAAAGATTTTTATATAAATGGTGGGATGAACTTCACAACATAAAATCACAGATTGACCATCAGACTATACATAGATTGTAATAGATTTTACAGTAAATAAATTATGGAGAGATTTTAATGGGGGGGAAGGGAATCATCTCAGTCTTCGCGCTAACCCACTTGCCCAAAGCCTGAGACAAGTAAAGCTAGATTCGGACAAGTGAAAAAGAATTTGTTTGAATAATTTTTTTTTTCTAAATTTGGCTTTCGTGCAAGTAGTTAAGGCAAAGATTGTCATCTACTTTTAGCATAAGCATATTATATAACAAGTGTGATCAGATACAATTTTTACAAAAATGAAGTCTTCTCCCTTGTACAATAAATCTAATCGATTTTGCATATTGAGAAAGTGTGAAGATGCCATAGGCAATCAGAAGGCGTAAAATTAAAGACCATACAATTTTATGGCTAAAGATTAAAATGGGAAAACTAAAGGTAGAGAAACACAAATCCCCAATGAAAATTGTGGTGACTGAGGTGCCGGGAAAAGGTTTGTATTTCCTTCTTCACTAGTGTTAACTGTCATGTTACTAATGTTACAAAAAGAAAAAACACTGATTGGTGGTTCTTTTTTATGCCAATTTTTCTGATGTTATCTAATATATATCCTCTTTTATCCTATGGGAATTTTTAAATTTCCTCACATATATATTGGTTTAATTTGGTTTATGGTGTTTAATGCCATTTTCAACTATAATTCATTTATATCGTGGTGGTCAGTTTTATTGGTGGAGGAAAGCGGAAAAAATCCACTGACCTGTTGCAAATCAGTGACTGAGTACTCTGAGAAAATATATATATACAAAAAAAATGTATATGATCGTGATTACATTTCGATTCTAAGGGACGCTCAGTTAACCATTTTAATGTGGTTTGTTTGAAAACAAATGTGGAACTGGCAGTTATCGTGAACTATATAAATTTTATGGAAAGGAAAACTGTGTACACACAAAAGGGTAAATAATTTTTTCGGTGTTGTAACTGTGATGTTGTTATACTTATTTATTATCATGTAATTATTTGTAACCTAAATATTATTAAAGTACCGTTGTAGAAGACTGTCAGTGTCCGGTCGAAAGCTACGGAATATTTACAATATAGTTTTTGTATTTGACCTCACAATTCCAGAGACACCTATTCACCTACCTGTTTTGCATTTGTAAACTTAGGGAGGTTTGGGGTAATGGTGTTTAACACCACTTTCAACAATATTTCAGTTATATCTTGGTGTTAAGTTTTATTGGTTGAGGAAACCGGAGAATATCACAGACCTACCGCAAGTCACTGACAAACTTTATCACATAATATTGTATTGAATAAACCTGGCCTGAGCGGGATTCAAACTCACAACTTTAGAGGTGATGGCACTGATTGCATATGTAGTTCTAAATCCAACTACCATACGATCACGACCACGACAGCCCCTCCCCAAAGTGATGACAATACCTAACATGGACATTAGTTCCAAATGAGCTAAATGATCAAATTAAACCTATGTAGCAGACAACGTTATACACTAATCTTTTAATAACTGCCATCAATATATGCTTTATATATTGCATGAAAAATTGGCTAGCACAAACTAGCGACAAATAAAATAAGAACAGACTCCGTCACGTTTACTTGTAGATAAATTTCTAATCATTATGATTGATTGGTGTTAAACACCAACTTGATCAGTATTTCAACTATAATCTGACTTGCTATTCATTATGTAGTATGTATGTTGATGTTATAATTATACCTCCACTCATAGACCGAATAATCTGTCTCTTGTGTGTCTACTTTTGTCATTATATATTTTCTTTTTATTATTTGGACATTTTTTTTTTTTTTTTTTTTTTTTTTTTT
>MJUT01027637.1:208932-244890 GCA_002080005.1 Gigantidas platifrons
TTTTTGCAAAATCGTGGACAGAATGGATACTTATCTTCCCATGCCCATGGAGACACAACTAAAACGGTTTGATGGATAAAGCCATTGTCAAGGTTAATCAAAATTAACTTGATTGATATGTGAATTTTTTCAACACAGCTTATTTTGTATCTATAAACAACCGGATAGTCTATGAGTCTGACTGCACATTCCTATCTGAAATTCAAATTTAAAATGGTCTTCATTTGGGCAGTGATCACTTAGACAGGGATGTTTGTGTTAACATTTCAAATTTTAGCAATGATGTAATAGAAAATATAAACAAGTTCAATTTACTTTTTTTAGTTAGCAACTGTGTTTGCAAGTATCAAATGTTTATGCAAAAAAAAACAGGACAAGTAGGATTTTGTCTGGACAAGTAACTTTTTTCAGATAACTTGCCCGGGGACAAGTAGAATATTTCAATATTTCCACACCCCTGCACTAGTATTAAAGGTCAATTGCATACGGAAAAAGTGAGGTCAAATTATTTGCTTCCAAGCAAATAAGTAACCAATGGTCATTTTCGTTCTCAAAAGGTGGAAAGTGGTTTAATAAGCTGCTTAATGTGAAATATTTACCTTTATTTCATCATTTTAAAGCTATTTACCAATTTCCAAAGCATATAATTCTTTTGGTCTAAATCGTATCCAATGCCCCTTTAAACGGAGGGTGGGGCTGTCGGACATTTTTAAATGGGACCACCCTAGCCAAATTATATATTTAATTAGTTTCAGAGGTGAAGATTTTAATGTAATCTTTTATCCAAATATGCCTAATTTGCATAATTAGTATAAATCGAGTGAAAGATAAATTTCACAGAAAACTCCGGAAGATATGTTTAACTACTCATTCCCATATTCATCATGAGCTGTATAGTTAAAGTTTGGTCCAGCAATGAGCAATATCGATCAGTCTCAGACACCTCCTCCCCCCCTTTTCGAAGGGGTTAAACCTAGCAGTGGATTATCCTAACATAGTAAAATAGAATAGTTGATTAATAAATGCCAAGTAAACATCATTTGTACCAGTACTTTGTTCTTCGAGTGGAATAGATAACAGAAAATCGTCTTCATCATCATCAAAATCGTCCATAATTTTTATCAAATTTGGCGCCAACTGTTCTGAATTGTCTCCCATGTGAAATTCCGGTCAAATACCCTATTATAACTTTGTATAATATAGGGCAATAACGGACTATTTAGTACGCTGGTTATTTATTTATTAAAGGAAAAGGCCATGGTCTTGACAAGTTAGAGTGAAAATTTAAATGACAGTAAAAAAAAGACATTTGTGTTAATGAATGTTAAAGATAGTATACCATAAGGTAGAATTTGGTCATTGAAGTTGCCTGTTGCACCAAATAATGGGGATCGCCATTTTTCAAAACTCTCCAATGTGGAGGAGACAAAAGCCTGAAAAGGGGCGTATCCATTCTCGGATTATACCTTCCCGTTACGTCACGCAATCAGTATCGTATATTATATCAGCATTGATCAGTTGCAATTTTTTCATTAAAAATTATGTAAATCGTAAAATAACGTGGTATATATTTATCTTTTCATATTTACAAAATCATTATGACTTATGTTAAGCATTTTATTGCACTAAGTAACGAAGCGAAAGAGTGAGAAGGTTTTTTGTGTGTAATTACCGATCCGGACAGGACTACCTGTCAACACAATGATCATCGATCAGTGACCTCGAAAAACACGGGAAAGTATGACAGCATTGGGGACAAAAAAGAAAAAAACATGTGTAAGCACAAAACGAGTTAAAAATGACAGTTATTTAACCTACGGTCAATCACGTAAAACATGAAATTATACGTAGAACCCCCCTCCCCCGATACAGATAAACTCCTTTGTTTTATGAAAATATAACATGGGATGGGAATATTAAGAACAAAATTAGAACGATATACATTTATAAACAGTGTATTGCAGTTGATCTGATATTAAAACATAACCAAACGGGCACGATGTTGGAAAGAGTCAGATACATGTTATTTATTCAACTAACATGATACGACTGAGTGACGTCACATGAAGAGGTGTCATGGCCGCTTACACTACGACTCCAGGAATTTCCAAATATTCATAATTTTAATTGGGTATATTAATGTTAATAAAGGTGTTTTTTTAAATAATAAGTTATTTACGAATAACAAGTTATAATTAATTGAATTAAAACAACTTTTCAACTGACTGGTCTTCAGTTTCCTTTAAAGAACGTAACTGACATATATTAAAAGGGACAGTGAAGCCAGGCATACTCCTCGGATTCTACATATGATCAATATCAATAGCAACATACATGCATATAGTAATTTAATCTTGGAGTACTGGATCTCTGAGTCAATAAAACTCCCAGGGGACTGATTACCCCTAGATTCGATTCAATTCACGTCTGGCCCTTGCTCACGCTAGAAATCGGACGAAATTTATTTTAATTTCTAAAAATAAACTTTCGATATTAAAAGGTTTAACATATATTTTTTTCCAAACTTTGTGTTTAGATTTCATCCTTGAGTATATACATTTATGTATTTTAATTTTTTTTTTCCCGGGAACTATTTTTTTCCCTTGAATTCTGGAGCCAAATTAGGTTACCGGTGATGATCCCGATCATCACGAGTTGTAGTGACCCTTACTTTTTTACCCTGTACTTTTTTTTCTCTGAAGCAATTTTTTCTTGGTATTAGGCTGGTTTTTATAACTGGACAGCGGCCAAACGATGTTTTTTTTTATGTTAGGCAGTCAACATAATTTTTCTATTCTGACATATAATACGTCCTTGGTAAAGCGAAAGATTTAAATTTTGTTTTCATCAAATTTATGTGCATTCTAATTTTGAGGATATCATTGAATATAGTTTTGAAATTTGACATAATATGAAACGGCCTTAAAGATGTTTTATATAGATATTTCTTTTCTACTTTGTCATGATCTTTAGTATTTTTATTGTTTTACGTTATCGAATTTTGGAACTATTCACAGCGCATGCTTGCCTTACGTGCGTGTCTGACAATAGATTGTTTATTACATATAGTTCTGGTCTAGTGAGCGCATTACGCAACAACAATCAGCACGTGTCAATAAACAAAATATTGTATATCCTATTCAATAATAAATCACCAAACTTTTTCAAAATTGTATCCTTACTTTAATTGTTTGTTGGAATGGTATGGGTTTTTGTGTTGGTTATGTTCTTAGTTCAGTATAGCCAAGGATTTATATATCCTACTATAAATCCTTGGTATAGTTTATATAGAAAAATGTTGTACATGTTGTATTTCCACTGTATGCTCGAGATCGGCGGGTACATCAGGCTATCTATACATTGTATGCTCGAGATCGGCGGGTACATCAGGCTATCTATACATTGTATGCTCGNTATAGTTCTGGTCTAGTGAGCGCATTACGCAACAACAATCAGCACGTGTCAATAAACAAAATATTGTATATCCTATTCAATAATAAATCACCAAACTTTTTCAAAATTGTATCCTTACTTTAATTGTTTGTTGGAATGGTATTGGGTTTTTGTGTTGATTATGTTCTTAGTTCAGTATAGACAAGGATTTATATATCCTACTATATAAATCCTTGGTATAGTTTATATAGAAAAATGTTGTACATGTTGTATTTCCATTGGACGGTATGCTCGCGATCGGCGGGTACATCAGGCTATCTATACATTCTAGCATTGGGTTTCTATCACAAGTGTGCAGTGGTCGGTGAAACCAGACATGTTCTTCCATAAAAATATATAATGGAGCTGAAACGTCATGGCAATGACGTAACGAATGTTGCTCCACTAGTGGCATCCGTCGTTTCACTCTTGTTACAACCAGTGGTTACAACACGATGATAATTCATGAATAACAAGGGGATGAATGTACGTCATAATTCAAAGCCATTTTTGTGCCGCTTGAAGGTAAGTTTTTTTACTCATAGCATGAGTTATTGTAAAGATAACATTAAATGTGATAGTGCGTCAAATCTGGGACTATACTGTCAGTATAATAGTCCCAGGTCAAATGCCCCTAAATGTCCGCCGCTAAACAACGGTGTGTCCATCGTTCAAAAACTTGTTCTCAAACTCTCAAACACTTCGAATTCGACAATGTTATTTCCACATGTTGCGAAAACAGTGTCTAGCTTAGTCGAAGTGTTTGAGAGTTTGACAACAAGTTTTTGAACGATGGTTACGCCGTTAACGTTGTTTAGCGGACATTTAAGGACATTTGACGCACTATCGCATTTAATGTTATCTTTACAATAACTAATGCGATAAGTACAAACTTATCTTCAAGCGACACAAAAATGGCTTCCAATTATGACGTACATTCTCCCCCCTGAATAAAGAAACGGCCGGGTCATGATTACGACACGCTGAACATATCCCACGTCACTTGTGACACAGATACGTTCCGTGACAATTATCCAAGCCATTGTGGCAATAGTAAAATTGTCGAGGTGATGATTCCAGATACACAATTAGAAACCCGTATGGTTCAATAGCTTCTGTGTTTGCAGCAAGCCGCTACCAAGGAAATCATGATTGGAATCACAAGCTCTGGAATATCGTATCTACAAAGAGAAATATACTCCTTATGCAGGTGCTATTGGAATGTTAATTACTACTTCACAATTGGAAACTTGAACTCATCTGTATTGTCGTAAAGTTTCGTTCTTAACCTTTGTCAATTTCTAGGTATATGTGTCTGAAACATATGTAGCTGCATCTGTGGTATCATTTTTGCCTTAGTATGCATTAAAGGAACAAGTCAGCGATAAGAGGAACACAGTTGGTATTCATCGGAATACCGACTGTCTGTTGAAAAGCCCGTCCACCAAACATAACAAATATGTTGTCAATAAAAAAGATGAGCATTTTGGTTATACCAGATGCAGGGAACCTTTTTTAGTATAGTCCATTTGAGTTCTATAAAACCTACAGAAAAAAATTCTGAAAAATCCAGTTTTCAATTCAACAATTTTTTTTCTAGATGTATATTAATATATGATATATACGAACTCTGACAATTAATTTCAAAAATTTTGGTCCATTTTTAAAAAAGTTGCCCATTAGGTCTCTATGTTAATTATATTTTCTGAAGTGTAAAAATTTGCATGGAGTGAGTACAAATAGTGTAAGAGCCCAACCATCAAAACAAAATAACAGACATGTGCTTTCAATGTATATTTCATTGTACCATGTGACATAGGACATTTAAATATTAAAAGGCTACTCATCAACTAACCATTAAAGGTGATAGTCAATTGTTATTGATATCCATTAATATTTAAATGTCCTATGTCACATGGTACAGTCTGTTATTTGTACTCACTCCAGCCAGATTTTTACACTTCAGAAAATATAATTAGCATAGAGACCTAATGGATAACTTTTTTAATAATTGACCAAAAATTTTGAAATTAATTGTCAGAGTTCGTATATATCATATATTAATATACATCTAGAAAAAAAATTGTTGATTTGAAAACTGGATTTTTAAGAATTTTTTTCTGTAGGTTTTATAGAAGTCAAACGGACTATAGAATTAGTGTTTTTTTGTTTATTACAACATAATATATGTTCCTTCATATGCAAGGTATATGTACCTACGTTTGCCATTCTTTTCATGGCTCACAGTGGAGGAAATTCTTTTAGTTTGGCATGGGGAATAGTTGTGTAGATGGGATAAAGTCAAATGTTTTAATGCTATTGCATGAGGAGAGAAACATGTATGTCCACTCGCAGATCCTTATAATTGTTTAGAATCCACATGATTCACACCATCATTTGTTTGTATTTTGCTTGTGCAATCTAGGAATCCAGTAGAGTGAATATTTGCCAGACTCTTTCAAGATGATGTTGCTTGAGTGCTCATTGACCCATTAAGATTTTGTATTCTAATCTCACAGTCTTAACCCATTCTGATGAGTATCTATGTCTTCTTTCTCACATTTTGCCCATTATCTGACATAATCCTTGAAGGTATCCTAAAGAATTTAAAAATTGTCCTTTTCAATTTATGGATTCAGGCACTTTAGGTAATACATCTTGTAGAGAAGTGTTGTTGAAAATGTTATGGTCACCATAGTTATAACAAGACCTGCTGGATTATACATGAAGGGGGAACTTGCAAAGACACAATCAATGAATCAGGAGGCTTAGACTTGAAGTCAATGTTGAGATCCTGCAACATGTTCTTGTAGTTAAATATTTGGTTGCATTAGGTGTGGTATAGGTAGGTACATTTGTATATATGATTATATGAACAGATTGATTTTTAAAAAAGGGAGGACTTTAGTTTTGACTGATTTGTGATGAAGAATATTGCCTACAGTACATGGACATAAGTATTTGCCACCCTCGATTTTTTTACTATATATTTCATATAAAACCACTTAAAAAAATAAAATAAAATATTTTAAAGCTATCTCTAGGCAGATTTTTATGAAATTTATTTCAAGACATGCAAAATTCTTTGAATTTTATTTGTTTATCTGATAGTAATTTTTGTCTGCATGTTTTTTGTTTTCTGGTTATTTAAACACAACTGTTGATTTTTCTCGATTTTACTTTGGTTAAATATATAGCAAATTTGACATCAGAAAACAAAAAACTGTCTTTAAATAATAAGAAAATAAAGGCAATTGACAGAAAATCGTGCTTAAATAAACAAATAATCTTTAAATATTTCTGCTTCTTCTGGTGCAAAAATGATCAGAATCCATTTTAGAAATGACTTCACAATAATTTTTGTTTGAAAAATGTGGGTTTATATAAAATATATAGCGTAAAATCGAGGGTGGCGAATACTTATGCCCATTGACTGTATGTTAATGGCAGCAAGACCTTTGTTTGCAAACAAAACTTTAAGAAAGGAATGCTTAAAATCAACCTTCCTTAATGCCAACAGGTTTTAAAAGTCTGTGATGGGCAATATCTATCGATTGCTGTAAGCTTGTATTGATTTGAAGATGGAGTTGTAAAGGGGTTTTCCGAACATGAATTTGACAAGAAATGTAGTTTTGAAAGTGGTAAAGAAAATAGTTTCAAGCGAATATGATGCATACTCAATAGCTTCTGTACAAATGGTAGAATGTTATTTATTCAAACATCATGGGATAGAATGCCGATGATCATGGCTTCATCTATACATCAAAATTTTGACATGCGATAGGAAGGTGGTTTTCTCTAGTTTCCTCCACCAACTAGAGGCTCAGGTGAGCCTGTATTGCTCACCTGACATAAATAAGTCCACTTAAGAATGTCTGCATGCCGAATACATCTAAGTTACTATTCAAATCCCATAGGGTTCTATGTTAAAACTATGTCTCTCATGGCAGCCATCTTAGATGGAAGTCGTGGTCACTGGTCATAATTTTTAAAGTATACTACCCAAGGACCATCCATGCCATGTTTGCTTTAAATTGGCTGACTGATTTCAGAGGAGAAGACTTTTAAACAATTTTCCCATAGGGTCCTATGTTAAAACTATGTCCGCTGATGGCCGCCATCTTGGATGGAGGTCTGGGTCACTGGATATAATTTTGAAAGTTGACCGTTTAAGGACCATTCATGCCATGTTTGCTTTAAATTGGCTTCCTGGTTTCAGAGGAGAAGACTTTTAAACATTTTTACCATAGGGTCCTATGTTAAAACTAAGTTGAGTCATGGCGGTTATCTTGAATTTCCGATAAGCAAACGATTCACAACTTTAGTACAGGACCACCCAATGATCATTCCTGCAAAGTCACAATTCAATTGGCTTAGTGGTTACTAACAAGAAGATTTTTAAAATTTCGACCAATCAGAACACAGTATGGGTCCTGGCAGCCATGTTGGATTTCCGATCAGCGCCAAAAACAAAAATCTTGTATATGACCATCCGATGAACATATCTGCCAAGTTTGGTTCAAATGTGTTTTGTGGTTTCAGAAAAAAAGATGAAAATGTGAAATTCCCATAGGGTCCAATGATAAACTAAGTCGAGTCATGGTGGCCATCTTGAATTTCCAATCGGCAAACGATTCACAAGTTTAGTACAGGACCACCCAATGATCATTCCTGCAAAGTAACAATTCAATTGGCTTGGTGGTTTCTGACAAGAAGATTTTTTAAATTTCAGCCAATGAGAACACATTATGGCTCCTGGCAGCCATGTTGAATTTAAAATCAGCACCAAAAACACAAATCTAGTAGATGACTACCCAATGAACATTTCTGGCAAGTTTGGTTCAAATCTGTTCAGTGGTTTCAGAGAAGAAGATTTAAATGTGAAAAGTTAATGGACGACGGACGCTTACCCATGACAAAAGCTCACATGGCCTATGGCCAGGTGAGCTAATAAAACTGACAGCCACGATATAACTGAAATATTGTTGAAAGTGGTGTTAAACACTATAAACAACCAATATGATGACCATTTTGCAAAAAAAAAGAGTATCAGATTTGTTTGGTACGAGCATTTTCTGGTGACTTGTGTAGGCGAACTTCAATTGAACAATATTTAAGTGAATCTTCCATGAGTTGTCTACCTCAGCAAAACAGTATACTATTACATCTATAACTTTTGTCAAAGGCTTCAATGCCAAAAAATAATACAAATATGAAATAAGATAATTTTAATAAATAAGGAATACAGTATATGTAGATAGGCAGAAACTTGCTGCAAAATATATTAAATCTATTACATGTAGGTATAACAAAATTGTGCAGAACACAGTTAAAGTTGACTATTTAAAAGAAGTAAAATAAAAAAAGTATAACATTGAACATTTTATGCAACAAAATGACATCACAAGAGTTCAACAAAATATGCAACTTTTTAAAAACAATGACATTACAGAAAGCATATTATCTTTCACAATTTTAATGCAATATCATTCACATATTCATTAAAATAAAAGGGGTAAGATATACAGGAACAAAGCACAACCAGGAATATTGCTTGTTTATTTTCTTTGCACATAAAATCACAGTAATTGTTTATGGCTAAGAAGAGGTAATAAAGATTTGTTCTTGGTTGATATATTTAAGGTACAAAGTTTGACATTATAAAGACTGATAAACAAAATTATAATATCATAATGGCATCCAATGGAAAAAAAATGACTATACAATGTACCGGTATATATATTACTATATTTTTCTTGGAAACTATTCAAAATGCTTGCTGTTTTCTCATATTAATACATGTGTACAGTCAAACCTGCCTATGCAGTCACCTGTATTAAAAGGTCACCTTTTTCTTGTCCTGTTATAGAAAATTTCTTAAGAATTGAACTTCTAATAAGAGGTCACCTGTCTTACAAGACCACCTTTTCCTTGTCTCAAAGATGGCCTCTTAATACAGGTTTGTCTGCATCAGTATATATTTCATTAATATAACTGTATTTTAGGCAATTTTGCACAGTTTCAATTTCAGCTCTTTGCCCTAAGCACACAGGGTTTTAGAAGTTATATGTCTGGCAGTTGCATTGCGAAATATGTGAAAATATAAATAGAATTGTAAGCAGAAAAATAATAACATGAAAAAATCAATGGAGCATCACGAAAGCAGTTTTATAATGGTAGAAAAAAAATCACATCTTAAAATATTTGCATGATGTGTGCACTAAAACAATACCTACATGTAGAGGAGCAAAAAAAAAAGGGGAGATAACTCAATCAACAGCAATGACAAAATACTCTCCCTTGTTTGATAATTACTTAAATGTACAATGTATATTATACACTCGGGTATACTATACTGAATGGAACGTGACAACATCATTTGCATGTTATTTGTGTAACACGACAGTAGAATGCTTCCTTATTTACACATCACATATTAGCTTCTATCTTATTTGTATTTATGCATAAATATAGATAAACACTTCAATGCTCAATCATGTATATAGCACTTGCATAAATAAATTAAAAACAATTGTTTATTTCGTTGTAGATCTTAGAATTTAACTACTTTTCAGGTCTAGCAAAATTTATCTCTTTTAAGGCTATTTTCAATTATATACTTGACTTCAACAAGATTTCATTGAAAAAAAAAAATTTCAACATATGTTTAACAATGTCAAATAAAAATAATGTATTACCATCAAAACAATCTGTACATTAATGATTTCAAAGATTATTTTGTGGCCAAAATTTGAACATGGAAAAGTTTATTAACATACATATTGAAAAAAAAAACAGAAAAGAAAAAAAAGGGTCGAGGGATTGAAATGTCCTCGCGTTTAAGAGTACCTACACTGTATGTCATTTGACCCCATATTTAACCACATGCCTCTTACTTAACATTAAGGAAATAAGCAAACAGTAGTCCTGTTGGAAATTTTGAAATCATCAATGTACAATTAGCTCCACCTGATCTATAAATAGATATCTTAATTTATAAATAAATCTCTTAATCTATAAATAGATCACTTATCTATAAATAGATCTCTTAATCTTTAAATAGATCTCTTGCACTTTCCAATTTACAAACATTTAATATGAATAACAATGATTGTTCATTAATTTTTGTCATAATTAACAGAATATCACAAGAGAATCACTTGTCTTTACAAATCAATGTCCTGAAGCACAACTTTTTCTGAAAATAAAGCAAACAGTGGAATTATTTATATACAATGTAATTACCAAAATTTAGTATCACAGATCTGATTATATACTTTTCAAAATACTACATGTATGTTAATTACATTTTACTCTTTAATTTCAAACCAATGTACTCTTAATAAATAGTCTTATGTTGAGTTAACGACAGTTAATAAAACTTTTTGATCTACTTTCGCAAAAGGTTTCGTCATATCAGAGCACACTGACGATAATAAGTAAACAAAACAATGGCATGATCCATACACACAAGTTTGGATGAATTTTCAAATAAAAGAAATGCATGCACAGACAATACTGATGTTGCAATGTATGTACTGTACATGGGTTATCTCCCTTGAGTATATATCAATTCTGATTATACATCATATGTATTGAAATTCAGTTATAAACAAAAGATTTCAATGCTTCCCTAGAATTTTGGTTATAGCAGATTTGACTGCACTACAATATTCAGGAAACTGCTGTAATGGAGTTCCACAAGCTACTGAAAAACTTGATCACATAACACTCTGCCAAGTATACCTTGCCATGAGCAGGATTCAAACTCACAACCTCAGTTACAATGGGTTTTATGGTTGTGGTGTTTAACGCCACTTTCAATAATATTACAGTTATATCGTGACGGTCAGTTATATTGGTGTAGGAAATCGGAGTACCAGAGAAAACCACTGACCTGCCGTAAGTCACTAACAAACTTGATCACATAACGCTGTACCAAATATATCTTGCCATGTGCAGGAATCAAACTCGCAACCTCAGTGCCAATGGGTGCCGATTACATAGGTAGATGTAAATCCAACTACCAAATGATGGCTTGTCTTAAACTGAGAAATGACAAAAATTTTAACTTACTTTTTGTGATGGCAAACATTTTCCAAAGGCCTCTAACAACAATGGCTCCTGTTTAACTGATGTTGTAAAGTCCGCTAATGACAATCTGCTATCATGGTCATGATCCTGTCAAATAAAAATGAAGTCTAGAGGTGAACATCAGTTTGTATTTAACTAATCTGGTAAAGATGATCTTACTGCCAACCATAGCATATGTTACATGTTAGACCACTGACCTTCCGCAAGTCACTGACAAACTTTGTCACTTAATGTTGTATCGAGTACACCTCATAATGAGTTGGATTCAAACTCAAAACATTAGTGGTGATAGGCACTGATTGCATAGGTAGTTGTAAATCCAACTACAATACCATCATGACCACAATGGTCTGACCAAAACGGTCCCTAGATACATTATATAAATAGTGTTTTGTCTACATTACTTTCATACCAGTAATTGAACTGATTACAAAATTTTCAGTGATTTTTAAGATGCATTTAGAGTATTAAAAATTAATTAATCAATGTGTTATATCTTCTGTCCTATAAGTATTTGTCTTATTGGCAAGTTCTATATTGCACATGTAGTTGTAAATCCAACTTACTACCATATGATCATGACTACGATGGCCTAACCTCTAGTCAGAAAAATACCAGTAAGATGATATGCCTGTACTTACCATCTTTTTCAGAACCAATTCTACGAGTTCTTTAATATTCTCATCTGAATCTTCATCTGATTGTTGCTACAATACACAGAAGAAAACAACTATTCATTTTTCAATTCAATGTAAATTTAAAAAAAGATTAACATGATGGATGCTACTAGTGGAACAGGAACTGCTTACCCTTCCGGGGCACATGAGTTCACCCCCGGTTTTTAGTTGGGTTCGAGTTACATGATCTTTAGTTTTATGTGTATGCTTTGTAAATCGTTTTTTCAGCTTTTGTACTTTTTCTTTTGGCCATTGTGTTGTCTTTCCTTCTTCTATTTAATGATTCTGATTACCTCTTTGTATCATCAAAATCTTCTATAACAGAAAATATTGTGTTTTTAATTTTCTCTATCAATGAAACTCTAATATTCTGTGAAAAATGAATCACAAAAAATATCTATACATGTACTTCATTTTTACAAAGATTAATATGTTTTAAATGAATTCTGTGAAAATTAATTCCCTGTGAATAAATATCCATGAATTCAAAGATTTTTACAATTTAAAAAAAATCTTAATGAGGTTCCATTGCCATACATTTTATATTTTATTTTCAATAACTACAAATGTTTTTGTCCATTGCTTATCAGTGATTTTGTACATGTATCTTAAGTATGGTTAAAAATGAGAAAAAAATCTATAGTTACTTTTACAATACTGTTTTTCAGCAGCTGAAACATTTCTTCTCTTGATATGTAGCCATCTCCGTTTAAATCATAAACAGTAAAACAAACTAGAAAATAAACGTTAAATAAAATAAATTGAATTGTGAATAAAATTTATAAAGAAATTGTTTACAAAGTAAAATGTAAGACTGTCAGAAATTTATTAAAAAGTGTATGTACCACATACAATGCAGGTACCTATTTCTCATGATATAACTGAAATATTGTTGAAAGTGGCATTAAACACCATAAATCTATTTCTCAAATGCATATAATAGTAGCAAAAGAAATTTGGTATTTTGTCTTTGAAAGAATTAATTATAACATTTGTTTTTGAAAGGCAGAAGTACAAACATACCCTTAGGTTATGGTTAAATACATCAAATATTATACATTGTACCATCTAGGAAGTAGTAACTTACACAGAGGCATTCATGGTCAACTATTATAGCTTGTAAATTAAGGTAAAATATTTGTAAATTTTATTACGTAATGAGGGAGGGTTTATCTCATAAACAACTATCAGTATACTAAATCCCATTGGTCAATCATGATTAATAATAATATCAGTAATTTTGTATCCTCCATTACAATGTGCAAGGCAAATATGGTGATCCTAGGTTGTATTGTAATGAAGACACTGAGCTAATAATAAAGACTTGACATAAATTTAACAAAGCTAGTAGACCATGAAAATAAGGTGAAGGTCTTTTTTGACTTAACCGAAATTTCAAGTAAGCCAATTTTGACATAACCAGATTCAACTGTATATTCTTTTCTATTATATGACACATAAGCATGACAGATTAATTTAAAAATAATATCAGTAATTGTGTATCCTCCATTACATACGTATTACAATGTGCAAAGCAAATATGGTGAGCCTAGGTTGTATTGTAATGGAGACACTGAGCAGAGCTAATAATAAAAACTTGACATAAATTTAACAAAGCTAGTAAACCATGAAAATAAGGTGAAGGCTTTTTCGACTTAACCGAAATTTCAAGTAAGCCAATTTTGACATAACCAGATTCAACTGTATATTCTTTTCTATTATATGACACATCAGCATGACAGATTAATTTAAAAACAATCTTTTAATGGACAACTAAATTTCAAGAATCACATTTTTTTAACATATCTTAATTTGCTATGATTTAAGCTTACATTTGATAACATTATCATCTAGTATGGATTGGTCATTGATAAAGGTAGATAATCCTGTCACCCATTCTTCCTGGCTGATATAATTATCACTGTCTTGATCAAATGCTCTAAATACTGAAAAATGGAGAAAGAAATAAATGTAAAGTTTAAGCGTTTATTTTTGGGAGATAAGCGTCTTGAGTACCTTCAAGATCTAAACTAAATAAACAAAATATGATGCAAACACATACAAGTTCAATAAAGTCAATGTCCAATAAATTAACGTTTCTTTAAGATATACACTCATTAAAGTATACAAACTGACATACCTGTAAAACGAGAAAATTATAATGAAAGGTCATGAGTTAGGATATAATTGTTTTATGTAAAACTTGTGTCACGTTTCAGCAGGAAGCTGATACTAATGCATTATATTCTACAGTTAATTTGAAATTTGAAACAATATATATTACCCTTTATCACGGCAAAACACAATAATAAATCATATCTGGTCATAATAATAAATATTTATCATAGAACTGCATCTGTGGTGTAATGGTTAGCGTGCTCACCTCGAGTGTGGTAGATCGTGTGTTTGAGCCCCAATGATAATCGGGTCAAACCAAAGACTTTATAATTGTTATGTGTTGCTTATCCCCTATTAGTACGCAGCATTAAGGCGAAAGAGCAAAGACTGATTGGCTTGGAATCAAGATAAAGTGTCTAAGTGGGGCTACACGTCTTCTATCTGTGGACTGTTAGTGGGGCTACACGTCTTCTATCTGCGGACTGTTGTTTCAGTAAGCAAGCATTCTAACAATCCAACTAAGAGTGTTGATCTAGTACAAAGCGGACCTCATCATCATCTCATTGAAAATTAACTTGTTCTGAGTTAGCATTAAACAACAATCACGCACTCTATCATAGAATTTATGTGTAACTCAAATGTAAAAATCAAGCTACATTGGGTACCCGGTCAAAAATATTAACCATGGGTAGATATTTTAAACTGACATAGGGTGACTGACCCCAAGGTGGGTTTGGTCGAATTCCGAACACGCTCAATAAGTATATATATATATATGAAATTCAACTTAATCATTAAAGGGAAATAAGCTTTTATTGTCCCCCGCCTCCACAAAAATATGGAAATGCCGGGCGTCAGTCTGTTCGTCCGGATATATTGTAAGCGCTCTCAGATTTGTATTTGTTGACCAATTGATTTCAAACTTACACACAAGCATTATATTAAGAATCTCTAGCTTAAGTTCGAAACTGGGCAAAATTCGAATTTTTTGTTGTTGTAAAATCATGTTTTTTTTTATAGAAAAAGTACATATTTTGAGAATTACACATTTCTCTGAAACTACAAAAGATAGAAACTTAACATAATGTCAAAGAATTAAATAACCTTGGTAAATTTTTGTGTCTGGCAGAAAAAATTAGAAATAATGTGTAAGTAATATTACACTTTCTCTGCCGTTTTTTCCTATGTTTGTTTTATAATGAATATTGCATTGTTCATTTAATTAATTTGTGTATTTCACTGATGCTTTATCATTTTGTAATATAATTATATTCTTAGCTGTATTGCTTACGAATAAAGACTATTATTATATAATATTTGGTATGGGTGGAGATGCCAATGTGAAGTTCAGGATGCAACATTCCCGCCTTTACCAGTGATTGGGATTAAAAAAATTTCAATGGGACTATGGCCCCCTTTCCTTCCTTGTCGATGGGACATTTTTGATATGAATGGGCCATAATGACAGAAGTATGCGCCAAAATCCAGTGTGAAAAATAATGTAGAATAAAAACATTTAGCAAACTTTAATACATGGGTGGAGGAGATATATAAACTATCTGATAACTCGCACCCTTCTGTTTGAATATATATGATAAAGCACATACGAGCTTGAACTTAACACTTTTTTTAATTCTTGGCTTAAACCTTGATCTGGACAAAAAAATCCATCTGATATGCATGATAAACACTGTGCAATGCATGAAAATTCACATTTCCCGTTTCCCGGGGAAAGTAAAAAAAACACGGGAAAGTGACATGCTGATCGGTATCCGATACTTCCCGCCGGGAAAGTGTTGTAAGTCCGTTGTTGCTCGTTGTTGTACTTTGCGGTTCTCAGATATATCAGTTTTTGAAACTGGTTTACGATTTATTTAAGCCTGAATTCCGTATGTAAAGGTATAAAATTGTATGTACACAAGGTACCAGATATCGATGTTGATTTGCTGCATTCTCTATCCAGAGTTGTCGTTCCTGCTACGCTACACAACATGTGTGTAGCGTAGCAGGGACGACAACTCTGGATAGAGAATGGATTTGTCGTTGAACTTTCGCAGATCATTTTGAAATAAAAACTAAATTATAAATTAGATACAGTGATTGGGATTACATTTTTTTCAATGGGACTATGTCCGTGCAGTCTTGGCAGAACGGTTCGGCTGTATGTACGTCTGACTTCATCAGAAAACGAATGTGCGCGTATGATGCGGAGTTTTATGTAGAAATGCGCCATTTCGTCGGGTAATGCGACTATGGCGCGGGGCGCGTGGTAATCCCAATCACTGCTTTACACCTCTCACATTACACCTCTTTCTATTGCGGCGGGGGACACATGGCTACGTGTTGCAATCTTGTTATAACAGGGATAATGCAGAAATATTACATTTTCTCTTTTTGATCACCGATTTGAATACATAATAACTAGACATGTGAACCCCAACCTGTAATTTATTATGTCTACATTAATTAATGATAAACAGAAACAGTGTTTTAAAACTCATATGCAGTCTTTGCCTTATTTTTTTTCACCTACTTGCCCCAAAGCCAAACTTAGAAAATTTTTCGATTTATTCAAACAAATTCTTTCATAATTGTCACTTGTCTGAATCCAGATTTACTTATCCCAGGCTTCGGGCAAGTGGGTTAACGGGAAGACTGCATATATGGCTATGCCTTCAATAGATTTACAGATAATGGAACATTACAAACCTCTGTCTAAAAGAATGTCATCAGTCATATCAAAATGTTGATGAAGAAGATCTCTGAATTTCACTCTGTCCAATTTCTTTGATGGACTACAAACCAATTCACCATGCATTGATATCAACTTTTCAATCTCATGTTTCTGGACTGAATAACAGAAGTTAATGCATTTGTCAATATATGTGTCAACTACAAATTTCAATATATATCTATTGCAAATATATAACTATGTTGTACAAATTTATTGATATTTATCTTACACAATTTCTTGCTAAATATGAAAATAATATAATTGCTGCAGCGGTGCAGCCGTTAACATACATATGAGCAGTGGGATGTAACGATGTTGAAACTATCCATTACTATTTATTTATTACAGATTTTTTCTGGAAATATTTTCACCAAAATATTAGAGATATATCTGCTGACAATTATAAATCTTATTATTGTTTTTAGAGGGGCTGTCGTGGATGAGATTGTATGGTTGTTCAAATTCCGTTCATGGCGAGGTGTACTCAATACAACTTTATGAGAAAAAGTTTGTCAGTGACTTGCAGCAGGTCAGTGGTTTTCTCCGGTTTCCTCCAATAAAAGTGACTGCCACGATAGAGCTTAAATATTGTAGAAAATTTTTGATGTTTTGTTTCACCTGATAAAATCTTGTTTTATTATGATTGGTTCATATGTCAGAGCTTATGTTATGATGCTGAAATTATGAAAAACCACCACAAGAAATCTAAAGTTTAAATGTCATCTTTAAAGGTAAAAGCAACTATACTGTCTTGGCACTGGTGTTCGTGCATCCGGCGAGTTCGCACATACGTATTGTACATGTTAAAATTGCAAAATCATTGGAAAAGTTAAGATGGAGACTACTGGTTTGTGAGGATTAACTCTAATTATATTAAAAGATATCAAATGTCTTCAAATTTGAGCCTATTTTGAAGGAATAGGTATAAACTTCAATTTCGAAAACTTTCAAAATAAAATCTTTCCTTTATTCATTTTAAGAGCCATCCAAAGTATGCATGCGCGATATCACCGGACGTTGCAACATTTGTCAAAAATCGAGGGTTGGTTTGTTTACACTTCGTTTTTACTGAAATATTAAAAATTGTAGCAGAATCCGGATAAAGACCATAAAGATAATACTTCAATGTATTTGAGGATGATTTATATTAATTCAATAAAATTTTGGTAAGCTGTGAAATTAACCACTGAACCCTTAGGTGTGCAAACACACCGGACGGCTCTGTATCTATCATTTCCGCTTGAAAAACATTCTTTTCCATTATTCTGTTTTTTCCTTAAATAAATTTAAATCTATTAGAAAATGCACTGGTGCATTTTTGCATGTGCACTATGCCACCTGTATATATTTTAGGAACTTCTGTGGACGCTGGTCTCTCAACCACTATGTCCGCATCTACTTCATTTTTCTCTAGTACAAACTTCTAGTTTTATAAGTTTTAATTATAAATGTGCAACACAATCGATACAACACTTTGGTGTTCCTACTAAAGGAAGTTTATACAGAGAAGAAGAAGTCTGCCATGTTTTTTACATTGTAAATATTGACTTCATACCCACCGATGGTGACTGAGAAATCAGAGTTCATATTCTATTAACCGTGAACATAGAAACTGGTGACAGTATAGAATGATGGTATATACGAAAAAGCATGTGTTGTATTTCATGCCATCATTTTGAAACAGAGTCAGACATTTGTAAGCTTTGAATTTGGTAGAATTATTTATATTTAATTAATAGTTGTGTATTAGACTATCGAAAACCAGAATAATATAACTCAATCGCTGTTGAATGGGAATAATAACGACGTTCCAATCCCATAGCTCACTCAGTAGTTTTGTGCATCCATGCATCGACCAACGACACTTTCAGTCACTGTTTTTTTTCTTAAATTTTAGGTGTAAATTCATAAACAGAGAATAAAAAGAATAAACATACAATGACAGTTGTGTTTCTTTGTAAGCTTTTCAATTAGTTTCGTCTGTTCTTGACGCTTGCTGCTGTGGTGAGACATTTTCCCCTTTGACTTTTACAACGGAGGAGAAAGTGGAAAGTGATTTGGCGTTTTGTTGTCAAGCACATTGCACATGCGTATTGCTTTCTTCAACTGCGTGACTAGTTTTTAAAAATAATAATAAGTTCTTTAAAATTATATACAGACATTATGATAAATATAGAAATAAATAATTATTTTGATCGAAGTATATATTTACTTGTAATTATGAGAAATTTTATTTCAACCAATGACCTCTAGATGTTTTCGACACAAAATTTCCCAAAATTACAGCATGGCGGATGCCGATTCGCTTTACGATATGAGTTCAGATCAAGACCAGGATCTGAGCGCGGTGGACGCTGATGCCGAAGAAGACGAAGTCTCTGAACAAGGGTACGTGTTCATTTTACACGAAGAAAATATTTGACGGAATTGATTATGCTGCACCATATAGTTGCATTCTAAAGTTTATACCCCCTTTCTTACTGGTCGTGTTTTTGCGCTGTCATATCATTTTATTCTGTCTTCCGGTTACCGCAAGTGAAATACTATCAATTACAATCACGACTCAATTTAAGACACCACGATTTAGAAATGTATTTTTTAAGTATCCCAGGTTTATTATGAAATCAAAAAGGTATGTCTATGCAAAGATACATGTACGCCTCCTGAGGGAAGTAGACGATTTCCAGTCAAATCGGCCCAGGTCAAATCGCCCCCAAGTCAAAACGAAAGTCGAATCGGCCACATATTTCAAATTGAAAAAAAAAAAATTATGCAGTGATATGAATTAATATTTTTGTTTGAAAGATTTATGTATAATTTTATTTTTTGTTGAATTAATATTTTTGGTTGAAAGATTTAGCCGGGTGTCTCGAAAGTGAGCCCAGAAGAACAAAATGATATTTAAATGCATGGTTATGATTTCTATCAAATAAATTTATATGTTTTTAATAAATCTCCTATATAATTCATAAATTACAGTGGCTTTTAAGGTCCTTACCACAGGCACTTGTTTCTATCAATGGGGAACTCTTCCTCCCTCTTACTATTACAAGGTGCTCAGCTATTTATTTGAAAAAAATGGACACCTTCGCTTCACGCTATCTTATGGTATTATTTACGCTTAAAATACACCCTACCTTATAGCAGTCGCTCCTAAATACATTTATGTTCATCAATATCCACAATTTTCATACCCTTCATATTTTTCATTGTAAATAATATGAATGTTTATATTTGTGTATTCCTGCATACTGTAGTTGAATGTATTGTTTGTTGTTTGATGACAATCCAACTTTTGGATTTTATATAAATAAAATCTTATCTTATCTTATCTTACTCTTCATGGTGTCCTGTGACATACCTAACGATTTAAAATACACAAATGTGAACTCTTCACAACTAGACAAATCTCACCATATTAACTTCCGGTTCAGGTCAGAATGAATATATGTAAATAAAATAAAATGCATCTAAATTTTTGTTGTTGTGTATTTGATCATTTATGTATTTTTCTTAAATGGATACTACAAGTCATTACAAACCACACTTCTTGTTAAATAAAATTTAATGGAAATTTGACTTACTTTCGCTTTTACTTTCGCTTTCGATTCTACACATAACCAATCGCATTTGAAGATTCAAATTTACCGCTCGATTTAACCGGAAGTTAATATGGTGAGATTTGTCTAGTCGTGAAGAGGTCACAATTGTGTATTTTAAATCGTTATGTATGTCACAGGGCACCATGAAGGGTATGAAAATTGTGGATATTGATGAAGATAAATGTATTTAGGAGCGACTGCTATAAGGTAGGGTGTATTTTAAGCGTAAATAATACCATAAAATAGCGTGAAGCGAAGGTGTCCATTTTTTTCAAAATAAATAGCTGAGCACCTTGTAATAGTAAGAGGGAGGAAGAGTTCCCCATTGATAGAAACAAGTGCCTGTGGTCCTTACAATGGAACTTGGGGAGAGACCAGAAATATTCGTTATCGGGTGATTGTAAAAGGAATGTCAATTACGGGACCTGCATAAAATATCCGGATTTGGAGCAATGCCAATCAGGTTTTAGTTTATTTAAATTTACTATTTATTTTCATCTTTTTTTTTTAAAGTTATACGCTAAACTACTTATTCATCCGGAATTTTTCATGCACGTTTCGTAATTGACATTCCTTTTACAATCGCCCGATAACGAATATTTCTGGTCTCGCCCCAATTTCCACTGTAAGGATCTTAAAAGCCACTTTAATTTATAAAATATATATGAAATTTATTAAAAACATATAAATTTATTTGATAGGAATCATAACCATGCATTTAAATATCATTTTGTGCTTCTGGACTCATCTGGACTCGCTTTCGAGATGCCAGATTTAGCTTACATGTACAATGTATGTATAATTTTATTTTTATTGGTGAACAGATTCTTTTTTATGGATGAAATTAATATTAATGATTAATTTACGATATAATTAAAAGTCATAATTCAATATTGCTTACAATACCTGGATATAGTCTATAAAAAATTAAAATGAGTAATTTGGAATTTCAATGCTATATCTGCACACCTTATACCATGTGCAAGTGGGTTTTAACAGTAGAAAGATAACTCATCAATCCATCAAAATTATAATTCAATATAACAAAAGGATGAACGTTCACACTATGTTGTCCAATATGTCCTGAAATCATCCATGAAACTAAATTTTTGGTGGAGTTTCTTATCCATATAGTATTGATATGCCCATTAAAGGGGAAAGAAACACGCCATGCAATATTCAGTATTGAAATAGTTTCAAAAGGTCATAGAATAATTTGGAATTCTTGTAGAAAAAAATTTGCGTTCAACATGTGGACGCTGAAATTTTTTGTGTCAACATCACGAACGTTTTGTACCTGGCTCATATCAAGCAACCTCCTATGCAAATGACGAAAAGTCAAGTTTAATAGATCAATTCTTATATATTATTTCTTTAGATCAACTTATTTTCTTTTTATAACACGAAAATTTACTTCTGGGCCAATCTTGCGCATGTTCGTTATGAAGACAGGGTTGTTTTTCGAACAAGTCTGAATGAAATAGAACTTTTTACTCAATATATGCAGGCAGTAGGTACACAATGTCCGTTTTTAGCCATCATTTTCACCTGGACATCCAAGCTTAAACTCCCACCATTAAAAAACGACTGCATGTATGGCTATGAAATTTAGCATGATATACTATGAAACACTGCTGGCCACGTATGTCTCCCCAACACCAAATAATGACTTTTTAAAAAGTGATTAGTAATTTACATAAAATGTGATTGGCGACAATTATATAATAAGGCCATCCTAAACAAATTCTACGTTTAACATCACCCGCGCGCGTAGGTTTTGAAAATTTGACAAAAATAAAAAACAAACACACATTGTGTGAAATGTTATTTTACACTGAAATCTCATGAAGTTATTAGAAAAACCTGACATTTCATGTCCATGGACGGTTAATTTCTCATGTTTAATTAATAAAACTATTAGTTACAGTTCTAAATCATCTTTATTGATGCTAAACTAGCTGCAATAATGTAGCTCCTGTGACAAACTAGTGTCTCGGCGGAGCTACAAAGTGGTCCCATTCGTCACGATGGAGCAAAAAATAAATTGCAGTTGAAACATAAAAACTCAATATTTACACTCCAAACATTTCATTATAACGATTACTGATGATCCCAGTCCTTGTTAAATCGGCTTGGCTGAGAAATGTCTGCTTTTCAAAGGTAGCAACAATCTTGTTCAAATTTATCGATCGTTAACCATAATATGTATCATGTGACATAATCGGTAACTACAGAAGGCGGAGCTTTTCTAAATATGGTATTTCCTACTATGATTTTGAATTGAATTACTACGGCTGATGTAAACATTCACGCCTCAAATCGCCAAATATGGTATTGACATCCGAATAAGGAAATACGAAAATGATGCTTTGACTGGAAATGACCAGAAATGACGAAATTCAAAATGTCAAGAAAGATTTAGTAAACATGGATTTTTATTTTGTGGGAATTACATTCTAAAATACTGGTAGGTGATATAAACTTGTTATAATAGTGGACAAAAGGAAAGGTTATGTCTTATTATTGATAAATGCAGGCGTCAGAAACTCTGTAAGCGAGCGCAAAAAATCTCTGCGGCTGCTCCATTACGTGTAATGGCATCCCGTTAAAACCCTTGCGAGTAAGCGAGGCCAAAATTAAAATATTGTTTGTTTCCCCAAACCCGACCCTCCCAGCCAGGTGTGGGTAGGTAGGTATGGAAATTATTATTATTTTTTTTTTCAAAACAAGTATTTTTACTACTTTTACTATAATACATGTAATACAAATGTAGATATCTAGATAATAGCATGTATGCAATAAACTGCATACCAGGTACTCATTATTGCATGGCTTTATATCCTTTTTCTAGGAAAAGCTTAAGGATCAGACATAGACATCCCATGAAAAATACCAAATACAAACAATATTGAAATTTCAATGTGAGAAACATCTGGAAAAAACTCAAAACTAAAACTGAATTCTGCATGTCCACACCACTTTGGAGACTTATATAGGCCCTTTGGTTTTCTTTTTTTTTTTGGACAAAACAGTCTCTTTCAAAACACTGAAACAAACTAACAAAGAATTTCAAACACAGATATGTACATGTATGAGTCAAATTCAAATCCTATTTAATGGGATTTCTCTTGGGAACAGTTTTTCCCATTCTCATGCATACAGCAGAAACAGGCAGAACAATACGATGGGTCTCCAATGTATCCCTGTCCCTTTCAGCACCAACTTCTGCACAGTAGGCGCAAATATCTGGCTGCACATGACAACAAAATATCCAAAATAAAAAACAACCATCTGCAAAACACTACACAGAAAACTAAAGGTCTAGTAACACGATACCCACTAAAACCCCGAGGGTGAACTCGTGTGCTCCGTAGGCGAGATGCAATCCATCTGCAGTCGAACATTTTAAGCACCTTTAAGGGAATCACCTGAAAAAAAGAAGACATGAAATAAAAAGTAACACTTCAATGTGAATGGACAATTTATATAAATACATATTTATGCAAAAATCCATTGGAAAAAACTAAGTCCAAGCCTGTAAAAAATTTGGGCAGGACGGCCCCTAGAAAAGTAGCTTTTTTCCCCCTCCCTACTACACTCACAGGCTTTTACGTTTGGACAAAGAGAGAAAATATACAAAGAAGTGTGGACAGTTCCCCTTATACCTAAAGGAACATACTTCTTCGCAGAGAAAGATAGTTTAAATATATTTTAATCCAGCAAACTTACCTGTAAATTTACTCCCGACTTCCTCAGTGATTTCACAAGGAAACTTGGTCAAATTTCTTTTCATCAAATTAGAAAACGTCCATGCATCTTTTCTTTTTGGGGAATTGTTGTTAGTATCTTTTCCGGACTGTCTCCCATAATGATAAATGCAACAAATTCTTAAACGGTTTTCAAATTCTTCCACAACTCATATCTCTTCCTCGAAGTCGGGTTCAATACCACCCCCAAATGTCACACTCACGGCAATGGCATCCGTTTTTCTCTGGTCCTTTTCCTCCGGATCTATCACATCTTCGAGCATTTCTCTCCATGACCATTGGTTTGGAAAACTATATAATCTGTTAGTTACAACCGGTTTTATTTTATTGTCTCGCATATATTTTTCTGACGGAGAAGGAAACTGTAAACATGTTGCAGACAACATGCCGTTTTCCGTAGGGTTTTATTATATCAAACGAAAACTTCCGGTATGTATCGAAATCTTAAATCTGAGTCTCAAACGCGATTTAAGAAATCTTGGTTTGTATGCCAGTAAATGAGCTCCGACTTCCACTTCTACTTTTTCCTTCCCCTATACTATAATACCCTGCTTTAACACGCTGGACAGAGGGCATTAAAAAAAATAATTCTTGCTCTATACTAGGGAGGTCAGCCAAAATATGAAGTATTGGGAATGTTATATTTTATGTTCATTTGACAGAGCTCAATGAAAGAAATCTTTTGCAGCAAAAATTTTGAAGATCGGACCAGGGGTTCAAAAGTTACGACTGTTTAAAGTTGGGAATTTTGGCCGATTTTCTTGCGATGGAAAAAATGTCAATTTTGGTCCATTTTTGGGCCAAAATAATGAAAACATTTTAAAAGATACATTCAAATTTAGTGTTTTACCTTAACAAGTCCTTTGTAATCTTTAATTTGAGCCATTAAAACACTTGATATGGTCTCCTTGAAAAATCTGGTGAATGGTCAAAATCCCAGGCAGTCACCTTTGGACTTAGATTTTTTTCTCTATGTGTCAATGGTCTCGTGGCATGGGAGGCCATGTTTAGGTCCTTATATCTTCAAAAATGTTGCAAATAGAGGCCTGATATTTTATACATGAGGAAACTTCAGGTCATTGAGCAGTTTAAACAAAAAACAATTAAACTGTGATATCATTTTTAAACAATTTAGCCTTTTGAAAACCTGGTGTCATGCAGCGGATTTTTAATACACCATTTTTTAGCAAAAAATTACATTTTTGGGCAGGAAAAAGTGAAAAAAAATCCTAAAATTTTTCTGAGCCTATTTTCATTTGAGGACTTGTTCAATAAACAGGAAAAAACAGTTTCCTTACCTTAAATTTTTTTTTTTATCGAATAAAATACATTTTTTAGCTAAAAAAAAACAGTACTTTAAATACAAATTTTAGCCCATTTCTTCACGAAAAATCCTGTTTTTAAGAAAAATGTTAAGTTTTAAGCAGTAAAAAGCTGTATTTATAACTTATATACATCAAAACACAGCTTTTCACAACACATTCATATGTTTTCACTTATTTTCACTGCAAATATTGCACAAAGTATCTGAATTTTGAACCTTTTCTGAAATCGCAGAATTTTTTTGAAAATTGTTTATTTCTTAATATATCCGGATGAAATATAACGTAAACATATACATATTTGGTATCATTGTAAAGCTTAAAATATCAGCTTTCTAATAAATACCTTTGCAAGCTTCTATGTGTTACCTACTTAGAGCTAGATGCATATTTATTAGGCCTCTACCTTACTGGAAGTTGGTCAAATATCTAATTATCTCCCCTTATTGATCCCTAATACCATTCAAACTGAGCGGTATGAATGGTAATCAGTGTTGATTCTATCAAATGACATTCCTTTCAATGTTCTGACAATAAAACACTTGTATTTGTGTTGTAAATATCTTTTTTTTTTTATTAAACTCATTTTTTTAAGAGCATATGAAAAGCTTGTAATGTGTAGATATTGTACGGGGTGACTGCATCATGGCTAGGTCCCCATCTCCACTGCAGCCCCATCTTTCCCTGGCAAAGTCAGTGATGGTCTGGATATCCTCTGGAAAATAAAGTGTAAAATAAATATACAATTTTCATAATTACATATGTAAATATCATATATATGAATTTAATGGTTGTCCCTCAGTTGTTCGAGGGTTAAATGTTCTCTTGAATTTGCCTTTATTTGGACTTGCAGCTTTGATAGTAGTCTAACTTTTGTTTTCAAATTTATTGATGTAAACAAACAATAATTGTAATTGATAAATAAAAAAAAAATGATAATTTATTTTGTCAATCCATATTTTGTCAACTGAAAGTCGAATTCATTGATTCTTTTTCAAATGTGTCATTTATTCTAGTTTGCTTGGCAGATCTATATTAAGTCTCAAAACACATGTATCATACATGTACCATATCATATGCAAGTTTGAATGCGATAAAACATATAATTTCCTTTTAATCTTTATTTACATCGTAAATGGTGATGAAAGAAAAACTAAGAACAAAATAAACAGTAAAACAAAGGTTTCAAATTAAATATTATTTAACACAAAACCTATTGTCCCTGGATGTATTCCGTTTTAAATTGTTAAACACTGAATTGGTATGGATCTCATATACAAGGTAATATAAATATCAACAAGTTTTCAACAGATTATTAAAAAAAATTGACATAAAAATTATTTAAAATTGATCAATCAAGATCTCCCAACATTAAATGTGATTTGTGAACAGAAAATCTAACATAACATGCTTTACATATCAAATCCTAATCTGCCATAACTACTCTTTGCCTTTTATCATAATTTAATATAAAAAAATAAAATAGGGTTCGAGTTTCAGCTCAAAATCATTGACCATAAAATCCCATTTGTTCATATTCTCTCAACTTTTGCTGAAAGGAAGGGTAAAGTCTAGAGAGTGCTATTGGCAACACCCGAGGTGTTTCGAACGACTGTAAATTCGACGTGAGGGGTCCAAGTAAATTAAAGTTCGTAAAAACGTATTTAAGAACAGTTATGACAGAGAATATTTTTTCTTAACTATTTTATGGCAATTTTATGGCAAATTCATAGCAAATTACCACTTGCAGAGGTTTGAAAATAGGAAAATGGGAATTAAGGTCAGGATATGACCCATGACGTATGACCTTTCTGGCTTTCAGAAAGAATGGGCTTATAGCTTGATTTAAGAAGTTGTTTTGGTACTCACGGTAGGTAATGGGCCTCCTTGGCCGGTATCCAACGTTGTTAGTTGAGTCATCACACAATTCCTGAAGTAGAGCAGCCGAAAAAGACATTTTTGAAGCGTTAAAATTGAGAGTTTGCGCAATCAATGGCGGACAGGGGAATAATCCTTCCCGCGTAATTTCTGCAAAAATAACACGCCCATGCGACCAATTTATCCAATGAAATCCGCAAGCCGCTATTGTTGTCTGGCTAAAACCAAGGTTACGGACGGGAAGAGGGAGCTCCAAATTATTGATAATCACTTGTGATGGACTTCCGGAAGGATGAAGCCCCCCTTTTTTTTACGTCTTTTTCAAAATATCAAGTTTTTCTTATCGAAAGCAAACAGAAATGTACCCATCACAATCGGCTTTGAATAGTTGACTATATTTCCCAAATTTTAAGCCATATATGAAGGAAATCGACCGAGTAACAGCTTGCGGATTTAATTTTGAAATCAGGTTGGATTTTGACACATGATTTTTCCGGCGACCATTTTATGCAAAACGACTCCACTTCAAACACTTAAAAATAACACTTATCGATGTCCAATCTACTTCTCAATCGCAAAATTAGAAAGATGAAGGTCTGAATTTATACAGGACATTTTTTTCCTGTTAAAATAATGGAATTTTCAGTATTTTATAGCCTTCTGAAAATCGGTAAAAACTGAATTTTTTACCGTTGCAAGAAAATCGATGACGTTATGATAAACGTATCGGCGACCTCCCTATCTATACCGACAATAAAATAATTTGAGTCGCACTGATTTTTCAGTCGGTCGGGTTTGGGGAAACAAACAATATTTTATTTTTTGCCCGAGCATTTAGGGTTTTATTATTAGAACTAATGCTAAACACTGTGCTTTGCACATCTTCAGGCTATCAATTGAGCACTAAAAAAAATACTGAAAGTATTCTTATGTTGTTTGTTTTTTATTTTCCTCCCTCCCTCCTAGGTTTTGGTACCCTACCTTGATGTTAAACGTAGAATTAATTTAGGACGGCCTAATCAGCAATATCACAATCAGGGTAGCAAAAAATATACAAATTGTTACAGTGGTGCCAAAACATGACATTTGTGTTGTTCAATGGAAAAATTACATTTATGACAATATCCAACATTATAAAATATGTGTTGACCAGTCTCAGTCAGACTAACCTTCACCACCACCTGGAATAGGCTAGTTTTTAAAGGAAAAGGCCATGGTCTTAACAAGTTAGCGTGAAAATTTAAATGACAGTAAATAAAAGACATTTGTGTTAATGAATGTTAAAAATAGTATACCGCAAGGTAGAATTTGATGATTGAAGTTGCCTGTAGCACCAAATAATGGGGATCNCCATTTTTCAAATCTCTTCAATGTGGAGGAGACAAAAGTCATAATGTGATCATAATCTATTCTCGGATTTATCCTGCCCGTGACGTAGTAAAAGTCGGTATATATCAACATTGTATCAGTTGCAATTTTATCATTAAAAATTATGTAAATCGTAAAATAACGTCGTATATTTATCTTTTGATATTTACAATATCATTATGACTTCATGTCAAGCATTTTATTGCACTAATGAAAGGGAAAATGTGAGAAGAATTTTTTTTTTGTAATTACCGGTCACAAGGATTTATATAAATCCTTGCCGGTCAGGACTATCCTTGTCAACACATCGACCAGTGACCACGAAAAACACCAGAGGTGGTGAAATTCGTCGGACAAGTCCGACGTTTTTTGTTGCTGGTCCGACTAAAATCTTATTTTTTCCGGACCAGATGTCCGACATCGATTTCAGAGTTTACTTTTTTACACATGAGCGGAAGTGACTCATTAAAAATAATTTCCGGTTTGAAAAAAAGAAACATGCTTTGAATGATGGAAAATGTGTGTCGGGAAAAACTCTAAAACATAAAATATCGGCAGAGGTAATAAGAAATCCTCAAAGTAACTACGAAGCCTAAAAGAAAAGACCTTAAGCTTAACCCATCATGGCAAAAAGATCGACGCTACCGGATGTTCCATCCCATAACCAAAACGGACCATAACAAAAACGGAATATTGAAATAAAAAATTAATTTGTTTAGTGTGTTTTAACTATAAACATATGTTCGTTTGCACATAAATTTGCACACAAAAAATAAAACAATTGCAAGCACATTTTTATATATTTAGTATGTTGGAAAGATCTTTCTTTTCCTTCATGACAGATACAAATTTACCTCTGGGCTCTGGTGATGAGCAGGAAGCCATTTACATTCATTTTTCAGAGTAGAGATAATTGAAAGATTTCTGGGAATAGGAACACCAAACAGTACTTGTTCAAAAGATCTAGAGGAATTTGTCCTTAAAATGTTTGAAAGTAATAAAATAAATAAAAGTCATTGGTTAGATTTTGATTCTTGTTGCTTAACGCCACTTTCAGCAATATTTCAGCTATAGCATGGCGACCAATTTTAGTAGTGGAAGAAGCCGGAGAGGACCATGGGCAAGCAACTGGTAAACTTTATCACTTGCGAGTCGAGTGCAACCTTTTTTGTAATTTATAAAGCTGGGCGAGAACCCACGCTGCATTGATGATAGGCTTGTACGAGTTGTTAGGTAATCCAACTACCTAACTCATTGAGCCACCAGGGCCACATTGGTTAGAAATAGCCTTTATTCAATCAGTTTTGATCAAGAATTGATTTTTGCAGAAAAATTATCCGGTCCGACAAACTTATTCGGTCAGACACAAGATTTCAGCTTGTCTGACCGAATGTCGGACAAGAGTTTCAGGAATTTCGCCAGGTCTGAAACACGGGAAAGTACGACAGCATTGGGGACAAAAAAAGAAAAAAAAACATGTGTAAGCATGAAACGACTTAAAACTGACAGTTATTTAACCTACGGCCAATCAAGTATGGATGTTCTTTTCTCAGAAAGAGTTCTTAATTTGGGTTTAAATGCCTTATCAGACATATTTAGCATCAGTACAATTGATTTGAAACCAACCATCTTTAATGTTCATTATGATATGGTAATTTTACGTACATTTTGTACATTTAAATAATGTATTCATGGGGGACAAAAATCTGAAATCTCATATAAAAATGCTTTCAAACTGACCAAAAATTATTTTTTGATAATTCTAAGTGAAAGTAATCTCACAGACGTGACATTCAAATAGCTGTTATATAAATATAGATTTCATGTGAAAACATAAGCGTTACGGATTCTACAAATGATTTTTTACTTACAGCAACTGCAATAGTAGGACTTAAATGGAAACATGTATGGTTTTATATTATACATGGACCTACCTTAAAAATGAATATAACTTATCTGGAATAATAGTTTGCTAAAGGCATGCATTCTGCTGTTACGGATGCTACAGATTTTTGTCCCCCATGACTACATTATTTAAATGTACGTAAAATGATGCACAGTATGCTTCTACAAATCTGGGAACAAGTCTAGTTCAGGGACAGGGATATGAGCACACACTTTTTTAATTGTGAAAATTGCTGCTTCAATAATCCAAAATAAGATGTTATCACAAGTCAAATTTGAATATCTAAGCTAATTCTGACCAATTGAATGTCTCATTCACTCTTTAGAACAGTTTTCATTGTCATATTTTGTGTTTTTCAAACTTAAATATTGTTTGCTTGTTGAAGTAAGAAGTTTGTTACGGTAACTAAGGTAAACAGAAAGTATCTTATTTGGTTTTACCCATGAGACTTTTTGTGATCATGCAGTGATTGGGATTAGAGGGGACCATGCACCATTTATCACATTCCATCTGAAAATGTCCCATTGAAATCAGAAATATTTACAAAGAATGTTAAAGAATGGCCCATTGAAATTCTGAATGTCAATAGAAAATGTCCCATTATTAAATTTTTAATCCTAATCACTGATCATGTGTGATCATAATAAATAATAAAATTCTATTTATTCTATTTATAGGTTAGAGGTTGCTTCCAGAAAGAAGCACAAAAAGTATTTAAAGAAAAGGAAACATAAAGATATTGAAAGATCTAGCGGTGACTCTGACGGTCAGATGATGAACGATGATGACGATGTTCACAATGTTCACATACCCAACAGATTACCTATCATCACAAGTAAAAGTGATCAAATGTCGGGAATGGAAGCCGACTCAGAGAGTCAAGGATCTGGGTCAAAAGGCTCTTGTGAAGGAAGCAAAGACGATGTCAATAAGAATGCCTCTGTTGAGAATTCGGAAGCTTCCGGTCCTGTCTCGGAAAATGCTCCCGATGTGAGCCTCATAGTTAATCTCTTTATCATATTGTATAATCTTATTGTATGGATTGCTAAGGTAGTTTTTGTTAAAAAAAAAAAAAAAAAAAAAAGACTAGATTTTGTAAGGGTCATATATCCAAATATATATATTTAAGAATTGAATGCATTCTTTTGAAGTTTCATTGGGGTATATGAAAGCGTTGACCGAAGTACCACGCTTCATTTTGAAAATGTGCTTCGATCAACGCTTTCATACCCCAATGAAACTTCAAAATAATGCATTCAATTCTTATAATTATATTTAAATTGCACCAAAATTTAATATAGTTGAATTTTTCGGTGTGAATTTTATTTGTTTTAGATTATTTGCTGTTGGAAATTACTACGCCATTGATTGTTTACATCTGATGTCGTCATGGAGGCACGTGCAAGTTCGGGTTTGAGTTTCATTGGGATGTGAAACATCTCTGTTATAATCATGTGACCACTTCATAACCAATCATATTGTAACATTTCAATGAAAAACAGAAGTATTGTAATTATTACAGAATGTAACGATACTCAAATGGAAGTTATCGTAAGATACTGCAATGTGAAAATATAAAAATTGGTTGTTAATAACTTATTTCACAGTCTAGGAACCTGTACGCCTGAAATCTCTTATTGACGTGCTCTTCTGTAAACTGCATTACGATTTTGAAATTGTCTGCTCACACTTTCAAGGCAGGCAAGTTTTTCGGAATTTATTATCGACAGATACAATGTATCTGTGTAAAAAAGTTACAGAATGTACATGATTCATTACTCTAACGGACGCTAAAGTTTCTTTGGATAAAATAACACAACAAATTCAGAATGGAGCATCAAACGTTTGTTTTTACTACCAGAAAAGGTAAAAATTCCTTTTTTTATGCCTAAATGGCTTCCAATTTAGACTGTATTTGCATGGATAGTTTTGGATGTGAGAAGCATTCTTTTTACAAATAAGCGATAAAGAAAACATAATTTTTCCTACTAAAAAATTGGATTGAAAAAATGAATGTGCTGTCGGCTGTATGTTGTAGCTGTGTATGTCTGTTTGACGTCGCATTTGAAAACTGTCTGTACCCTGATTGACGTGCTAAATTTGTATTTTAAAATGTCTATTTATTTAGCAATGCTGAGGTATTCATATCTGTAATTTTGCATAAACTGTGTTCATATCTATTGACATTACCAACACAAGTATCGGGAATATTATTCAAGGATAAAGGGTCAAACGGGACAATTTTATTTTATCCTTGTTCAAAAGAACCTGTTAAAATGGTAAATATGACGCTATATGGCTAATACATTAAAAAAGTAAAGATGCAGTCCTTGAATCAATCAATCATACGCATTCTGTCAAGTTTTTGGAATACAGCTTATTAGAATTTAATGAAAACATAGAAAAACTTACCTGCCGTGAAAGTGTAAGATGTCGAATTCCACCGAAACCGTAATGCAGTTTACAGAAGAGCACGTCAATAAGAGATTTCAGGCCTACAGGTTCCTAGACTGTGTATTTTTAGCTTTAGTGCTTCAGAATTGTTAAAAAGGGGAGGGGGGGTTAGAGTTATGATGTTTAATGCCACTTTCGAAAATATTTCACCTATATCGTGGTGATCAGTTTTATTGGATGAGGAGAAAACCACAGATAAACTTTATCACATAATGTTGTCTCGAGTACACCTCGCCATGAATGGGGTTCGAACTCACAACTTTAGTAGTGATAGGCATTGATTGCACAGGTAGTTGTATATCCAACTACCATACAATCACGACAGACCCTTTTTTGCTGATCAAAAAGACAAGATGGCTGCCATCACAGCACATATTTTTAGCATAAGACCATATTGGACAATGAATGAATAGATATTTTCAGAAACTTAAATCTTGATGAAACAGAGCTGTATTTGAATAATCATTGGATGATCCTGGACAAATTGTTATTTTTGTGTCAATCAGATATCCAAGATGGCCACCATGACAGTTTATTGTTCCATATAGAACCCATATGAATATGAATGAAAGGCTTAGAAACTAAAAAAAAAAAAACTTTAACTTGAACCTAAACATGATGAGCGATACAAACTCGGGTGAGCATCAAGTTTGAATATTTAAAATTCAATTATGCAAAACAATTATGTGTTGACAGTTATTCAAAAAATTTTTTTAGCCATCATCTTTGAAATTGCAAAGAATACAGAAAGCTGTTGAGTTACTGACACTTTCTTCCCAAGGGGCTCCAAAAAGTATGGAAGAAGCTAGCAAGAAACGGTACCAGTTTTGGGAAACACAACCAGTACCAAAAATAAGTAAGTATTCTTTAGGAACACTTCATCAAAGCCATAAGCAGGGGCCATCATGGCCATGATCGTATGGTAGTTAGATTTCCCACTACCTATGCAATCAGGGCCTATCGCCACTAACTCAATACAACATTATGCGAAAAAGTTTGTCAATGACTTGCGACAGGTCAGTGGTTTTCTCTGGGTACTCTGGTTTCCTCCACGAAGAAAACGGACCGCCACGATATAACTGAAATATTGTTGAAAGTGGCTTTAAACACCATAAACCTAAACCAAACCTAATAATTGATTTCCATTAGTCGTAATATGCAAATCATTGCAAACCAGAAAATCTTAATCGACTGATTTTAAGCAATCGGTCACCTGTCTTACACGATCATTTTTAATTTCTGATGAACATGACCATTGAATACAAATCTGTATATTTAATCATACAAGATATGTTAACAACAGTGTGTATTTTGCAGATGAAAAAATTCAGATGTCAGAAAACCATGAGATTGAAAGTGACAAACTACAGGATGAAATCCGACAGGATCCATACTCTTTACCTCCAGGATTCCAGTGGGATACTCTGGACCTCAATGATCCCTTAATTGTAAGATATCAAACTTAGAAACAACTTTGGTATGTACATGCATAATGTACCAGGAAAATTGCCAGTAGTCAGAACCCTGTATTCTATTGATACAGCATTCTAATTTGACGATTTTGGAGAACAAGTAGACCAATCGCACTCAAAAGTTTTATAATTGTAAGGCCAGATCTTGCAGTCATAAAATTAATGAATGCTTTCAAGTTTAGTACTACTCCAAAAATCGTCCAATCAGAACACTAGATTAAAGGTTAATAGCATCAAAGAAAATCCAGTGGATAACTTTCCACATGTTGAGTATTAAATTTTTATGTGTCTCTGAATAGGTATGCCAGAAGGCACCATTTTGTTTTCTGATTCACAACTTCAGAGATGTGGACTACGATTTTATTAAGCATTTTTTAAGAAATTCCTTTTGAATTGTTGTTGATTGTGTCAGTTTGCTTGAAAATCGGATTGGTTTTTATTATCAGTAACAAAAAAAAAACAGCATAACTCCACTGGTATTGTTTTCCAAGTTAGTTTTTTAACGCCCCTAACGTTACCTTGCATGTTTCATCGTGAATGGCGTCAGAAAATTAATAAACGTATGAACGGCGTCCTACTTTCTGAGCAAAATCCGCGAATGTTTTGAATCCGTTGTCAGCCGAACGTAGGATTCATTTTGAAGAGAAAGTTTCGAATTTTATAAATATAGGTCTGAAGTACGGTATTTTTCTCTACAAAGTCGTCAAAATTAAGTTTTTTTCCGTCTTTCGTGAATTTTAAACAGTTTAAATACTTTAAGACCGACTTCCAGGGTACCATTATCATCGTTGGACCTTCATCTTTCATTTGGTTTAAAAATAAAACAGGGTCTATATTAGGAACATTGCCGGAAATCCCCTTGAGGTGTAAAACCACTAATTAATTTCTTTAAGGTTTTCTACTAAATTTGCATTTTTTTTAGCTTACCTGGTCATTTTATCTTAAGTTTAACCTTTCCAAGACCATATATTTTCTGAAACCTACATGATTCCTCTACGTTCTGTCAAAATATCAGGGCATGTTTAAAATCTTGCAGTGAAATGCCATGCTACGGAAAGCACCTACTCTAAAAATAGCTCGGTCATCCCCAAGAAATTCAGTATTTATAGGTCATGCATCAAATCCTCCATAGAG
>MJUT01027637.1:246878-283172 GCA_002080005.1 Gigantidas platifrons
AAATTTCATTTTGGTTGTCTTAGTTACAAACTATGATACAGCCTAGGTTAAGAACAAAACTAAGTCCATTTTCTGAAAGATCACACCAAAATACCCCTAGATACAAATTTTCAGGTCTCTACACCAAATAATATGAAAATGATGAGATATGCGCATATTAATTAGTTCGACTTCGTACTTTTTCCTATGGACATGATGAAAAACTGTTTTTCGGCCACTTTCCTAGTTAATTTTAATCCTTTATAAATCCTTTTTTTTTAGATGTTTACAGTTAATGCTAATAAATATCATGTACACACTATACTTATAGTTTTTCAGGCATATTTGTTTACTGTGTCTTTAATTGTACACTCAGAAATATTAAGAAAAATTTAATTTTAGAAATTGAAAACAAAATGGCCGCCATTTGGTTAGAGAAAATGTAATAAATTTCCAACTCATTTCGGTCATAACTCGCTTATTTCTAGGAATATTTTGACAAATGAAACATCAAAATTTTCAGCAGAAAACACTCTTTCTGATTCTGTTCAAAGAAAAGGGGAAATATAAATAGATAAAATTCATGTGGTATACCTACTCTGAATGTTCTGATGGTTCAATTTTCAAGCGCTGTTACAAAAATCGCACTCGAAAGTAATTCTCTGAAATACCAATGAGATTTACAAAGTGCTTTCAACTTCTACTGTGTGACACTCCCCCATTATCAGTCTTCACGCTAACCCACTAATGGCACTTGCCCTAAGCACAGGACAAGTAAATCTGGACTCTAGACAAGTGAAAATTATGAAATAATATATTTGAATAAATAGAAAATTTTTCTAAATTTGGCTTTCGGGCAAGTAGGTGAAACAAATTAAGGCAAAGACTGCTCTGTTCTTATAATATTGGTTATTGCTATTTTATTTGAAACTGAGGAAGACACTCAATCTGTTTGGAGCATAAAATTAAAACTTAGTCTATTCATCTATTAAAATTATATCTGAAACAAATGACTTTTCCATGACATCTTGATAATTGAATTTCCAATGGCAGTAGATTTATATAATATAAACAATGTTTTATTTTTTATTTTGTTGCTTTTTTTTATATGTTATATAAAATCCATAATTAAGTAATTTCAAATTTTATTTTCACACAGTTGAAAGAATTATACACATTATTGAATGAGAATTATGTTGAAGATGATGACAATATGTTTAGATTTGATTACTCTCCAGAATTCTTACAGTGGTGAGTGATATTATATATCCTGTCTAAACTGAACACAACTTATTTGTCCACTATAGACAGTTTAAATTAACTTTTGACCATTATAAACAGTTTAAATTAACAAAGATATTTATAACATGGGATAATGGTGTCATTGTAATGTTTGTTATAAGTTATTGTAACTTGTTTCCCAATCCTATTGATTACTTCTAATTATGTAATGTATATATGTTGAATATTGTAATGTTATGTTGAAATAATTAATAAAATATGTTTAAAAAAAAAATTGTAATGTTTTGAACCAAGTAATGAAAAAGTCATCTCACAATGTTCATATTATATATGCACATTGCTTTTCCTGGTTATGGTTAAAGGAAAGATGATAAAGTATGGTGTTTTTTGGGTATAGCTTAAAAAAGGTGCTAATTTATAAAAATCAACAGAGAGGAATATGGTGAATTTTATGATTAATTAACACAACTGGAAATCAGGTCCTGATTGAAACTCGACAAGCTCTGCAAAATTTTGAAAAACTGCTAAGAAATAGCAATGCACATCAAATATGGCTTTTTATCAACTGTGGAAGGATGGTCTATATTAAAGGTAGACACCGTTAAAATATTTAAAAAAAAATGAATTGTTTTATGTACCACAATATAAATCTTCTTGTACAAAATCAGATTTTACAGTCGAAAAAATATATGAAAAAGCAAGGTCTTTAATTAAAGGCTTGATTTTAGTGAATTTCAAGCAAAGGGCTGTCATGGTCGTGATCGTATGGTAGTTGGATTTACAACTACCTGTGAAATCAATGTCTATCACCACTAACATTGTGAGTTTGAATACACGCTCATAGGGAGGTGTACTTGATACACCAGTATGTAATAAAGTTAATCAGTGACTTTCAACAGGCCAGTGGTTTTCTCTAGGTACTCCGGTATCCTCCACCAATAAAACTGACTGATATACATGTAACTGAAATAGTGTTGAAAATGGCAGTAAACATCATAACCCTAAACAGTATATATATTTTTCAAACAGATCTGGCATAGCTCTTATGGTTTTCAAGATAAATAGGGTCTAAAGGAGCCATGACGGATCAATGTCTAAAATGATAACTTTTTAAATTTTATGTATTCATAGTATTGTTATTTATGGAATAGGGACTGTTATGGTAGGTGGATTTACAGCTATAGTCTGTTTGACTTCTATAAATCTTCAGAAAAAAAATCTTAAAAATCCAGTTTTAATATCAACTATTTTTTTTCCAGATGTTTATTAATATATGATATATACAAACTCTGACAATTAATTTCAAACATTTTGGTCCATTATTAAAAAAGTTACCCATTTAATAGGTCTCTATGTTAATTAATTTTTCTGAAGTGTGCAATCAATGCCTATCACCACTGATGTTGTGTGTTCGAATCTCAATCAGGGCGAGGTGTACAACATTATGTGATAAAGTCTGTCAGTGACTTGCGGTCGGTGGTTTTCTCTGGGTCTAAATATCGTTGAAAGTGGCATTAAACACCATAACCCTTAAAATATAAAAAAAATAAGTTCATATTATTAGTAGGTTGTTTGCACATGTCCCTGCTTTGATTATAAGATGATAGATTTTACAGAAGTAATTTATCTTTAGATGCATAACCCTAACCCTAACTTTTCAGCAACAGTTTCATTGATAGTATTGTTATTTCTGGAATAATTGGAATTACAGAGTTTGAAATATGTTGATGATGTTAAATTTATTTGACAGGGCCCTACAACCACCAGGCTGGAGGAAGGATTGGCACTGTGGTGTTAGAGCAGTAAAAAGTGCTAAACTTGTAGGCTTTATTAGTGCTGTACCTGCTAATGCCAAAATTTATGATAGGTAAACAATCTATGGGGTTTTTTTTTTTGTGTATTTTTTAATTTTATTTAGATTTTTAGAAAAAGATCCATACTTTTAATAATAAACCATTATTAGGTGATCACAATTTTTTTTCGGTCATCTTATGGTATGTGTGTGTCATCACCATTGTTCTTTCTAGAGGGGCTGTTGTGATAGTGATCATTGTTGGGGTAATAACTACCTATGCAATCAGTGCCTATCAACACTAATGTTGTGAGTTCGAATCCCGCTCATATCAAAGTGTACTCAATACATCATTATGTGATAAAGTTTGTCAGTAGCATGTGACAGGTCAGTGGTTTTCTCTGGGTACTCACACCCACTCTTGCTAGACTTGTACCATTTTGTCCATCGTAAGGGAAACAACTCATAAGAAAAGGATATTAAAAAAAAGTATAATTATAGAATCAAATCAGAAATGTGCAATAGATATATTGAATATCATATCTCAGTTGTTTTTTCTACCAATTAAGCTACCACTATATAACATAAAATATTGTTGAAATATAGAGATTCTCCTTCAGTTGCCCGTGGGTTACGATATTTCTCCACTCAAGAGAGTTAAATTAAAAATTTTAACCACAAGGCGTCAGGCGAGTGGTTAAAATTTTAAATTTAACTCTCGAGAGTGGAGAAATATCGTAACCCACATGGGCAACTGAAGGAGAATTTGTTTCTCCCATAATTAACACGAACTTTATTTCAAAATTTGAAATTAATGCGTTTGAAATTAGTGCGGGGAAAGGCACGAGACAATTTAATCCTCTAGAGGATTACAGATTTTTCCACCACTGGTTCAGCGGGGTTAAAACGCCGTAATAATGGGAGAAAGGAGAGTTCAACACTCATGGTCATAAACCATTTACAAAAAGAGTTTTAAGATTCCAAAGGGGTAATCAGAATCGGTAAATCGAAGGACAGACAATGCAATGACCAGAAGAATAAACAACGATTTACAAAACACTACACAGAAAACTGAAGATCGAGCAGCACGAACCCCACTAAAACACTTAACCATAATAAACAAAAATATTTATGGGAAACCACCGATTGAAAATACAGTCAAACCTGTATTAAGAGGACACCTCTGGGACAAAGTAAAGGTGGTCTTTTAAGACAGGTGACATCTTAAAAGAGGTTTAATTTACATGAAAGGACAAGAAAAAGGTGACGACATTTTAATACAGGTAACTGCTTAACAGAAGTGACTGCATGGGCAGGTTAGACTGTAATCATTTCCAATGCTTAAACATTGTAGTCTTTTTCAGAACAAAGCATTTAGTAGAAATCAATTTCCTGTGTGTACACAAAAAACTGAGATCTAAGCGGGTAGCTCCTGTGTTAATTAGAGAGATTACCAGACGAGTACATACTCATGGGTTATTTCAGGCAGTCTACACGGCTGGCGTTGTATTACCCAAACCTGTGGCATGTTGTAGGTAAGTTTAAGTAAACCACCAATGAATTGTGTCAATTACTGGGGGAAAAAATGTGATTTCATAATTTTAAATGTGAATTTAGACCTGGAGGGAAAACAGTTGGCATTATTTAATTATGCCCCCGCTCGACGAGAGTTGGGGGTATAGGGATCCTGATGTCCGTCCGTCACACTTTTGGTTTCCGTATGATAATTAAAGTACCGCTCAACCAAATCTTTTCAAACTTTAACACAATGCTGTGGACCATTAAATACAGGTTAAGTTCGATTACGGTGTATTTCACATTTACCGTTCCTGAGTTATGGCCCTTTTTCCCTTAGAAAATAGGGACTTTTTAGGTTTCCGGATGATATTTAAAGTATGGCTCAACCAAATCTTTTCAAACTTTAACACAATGCTGTGGACCATTAAATACAGGTAACACAATGCTGTGGACCATTAAATACAGGTTAAATTTGATTACGGTGTATTTCACATTTACTGGTCCTGAGTTATGGCCCTTTTTCTCTTAGAAAATAGGGACTTTTTAGGTTTCCGGATGATATTTAAAGTATGGCTCAACCAAATCTTTTCTAACTTTAACACAATGCTGTGGACCACTAAATACAGGTTAAGTTCGATTACAGTATCTTTCACATTTACCGTTCCTGAGTTATGGCCCTTTTTCTCTTAGAAAATAGGGACTTTTTAGGTTTCTAAATGATATTTAAAGTACCGCTCAACCAAATCTTTTCAAACTTTAACACAATGCTGTATACCATAAAATACAGGTTAAGTTTGATTATGGTGTATTTCACATTTACTTTTCATAAGTTATGGTCCTTTTTCTCTTGGAAAATAGGGACTTTCAAGGTTTCCTGATGGTATTTAAGGTACGACTCAACCAAATCTTTTCAAACTTTAACATAATGCGATGTACCATAACATACAGATTAAGTTTGATTATGGTGAAATTGACATTTACCGTTCATGAATTATGGTCCTTTTCTCTTAGAAGATAGAGACTTTAAAGGTTTCTGGATGAAAATTTGGAATGTGGGGGTATCTGTGATCACCAGATCAACTTTCTCTAGTTTATTTAGGAATATCCATATTTTTTAAAATCTGTCTTAAACCGCATTGGTGTTGTAATGGTTAGCATGCTCGCCTCCAGTGCGGTAGATCGTGGGTTCGAATCCCGATCGGGTCAAACCAAAGACTATAAAATGTGTAGTTGTTGCTTCTCTTCTAACCATGCAGCGTTAAGGAGAAAGAACAAAGACTTGTTGACTCGGAATCGGTATAATGTGTCAGAGTGGGACGAGATGTCTCCGCAGATTGTTGTCTATAATAATCCAAGTAAGCATGTTGTTCGAGTATAGAGCATCATATCATGTAAAATTAACTTGATCTCGTCATGATATAGCTGAAAAATTGCAGTGTTAGCATTAACCAACAATAACTCAATCAAAACTGTCTTAAATGAGTACTTTCAGAGCTTTGATTAAACCCCTTTGTCTGACATGATAATTATACAATGTGGAATATTTTGTTTTTCTATTTTCAGATATTGGCATAGATCATTAAATCCTAGGAAATTAATAGAAGTAAAATTTTCACATTTAAGTAGAAATATGACAATGCAGCGGACATTGAAGCTGTATAAGTTACCTGATGTAAGTTGACATATATATTCACAGGTCAGAAATCTTTCAACATTAAGATATTTCCCTATATGTTTCACCTGTGCAATCAGTGCCTATCACCTCCTAAAGTTGTGAGTTAGAATCCCGCTCATGGTGAGATGTACTCGATACAGATACAACATTATGGGATAAAGTTTGTTAGTGACTTACGGCAGGTTGGTGGTTTTCTCCGGGCAATCTGGTTACCCCTACCAATAAAACTTGCCGCCTCGATATAACTGAAATATTCTGAAAGTGGTGTTAAACACCATAACCCTAACACCTATGTGTTTCATGTAAAAACTCTTATTTTAGGAAATTTCTCCTGAAGTAATTTTTAATCCGATTTCTTGAAATTTTTACCTTTAAAAGCAGAATTAAATAGACTTTATTTTAATGTTTGCATATGATTTTTTTTGAAAATTTATTTACAAGCATTTAAGACTTAAACACAAATGTAAATTCTCAACATCACAATTTTCTTTGATTTTATAGTAAAATTTGGTGACAAAAATTAAACTTTGTGCTTATATCTTGTTTTAAGAAAAAAGTAAAAATAAAATTGTATGAAAATCAACATTGGAAGAAACTATATATTTCTACTTTTAATAGAGAAAATTTCATGAAAATCGAGTTAGAAATGACTTTACAAGAATTTTTTTTATGTACTATTACTGTATATTGTAATTGGACTTCTGCATATACAATGAACCCTTTATATTAATTCGTCGTTCTGAATAGACAGGTGTTGGTATTAAGCAGGTTAAGTACCCGAAATGCTCATGTTGGTGTCAGAATTCTGCAAATTTACAAGTGGGAGAAATTCGTTGCTATATGGTCACAAAAAAAAAAGGAAAAAATGTTCGATTCTGCAGCTATAAACACACATAACCTTTAACCCCTGACCCTGATTGTGATAATGAAAAAGGTGATATGTCTATTTATGTAAATATTCTTCAGAATTTCTCGGTGTTCGCATAATCATTTAAATATTATGAATATTAAATTTATATTAGGTGAAAATTATAGTCAGGTGGTCGTGTTTTAAAAAATTACATTTTCACGATATTACAGAATGTCTGTTTCTGTATCTGACGTCGATTTTGTATGGTAAAATTTGTTAAAAATGTTAACATCTGTTACTTATATAATGTATAGGGCATTATCGTGATATATAGACTGCCCAAGGGACAGTAGTATTGACTGAAACAGTGATAATGCATGAGCCGCAGGCAAAGTCATTATCAGTGTTAATGACTGGTGGATTTCTTTAACGCAGATTAATGCATGACACATGACCATGTCTACACCAATGAAAAAGTCGAATTTAGGACTGTCAGATATGAAATTAATAATTATAGTAATTGTTTATTTTACTGACCAGCTCAAGGAAATGACTTTAGTAAGCCATGATAAGATAGAAAACTTATGCTAGAAGTGGCAAATGACATTTTAAATCATTTGATCACATGATATATGTCTACAGCTCCAGCCTAGCCTGATGTACTCGACCAGTCATCCAATGAAAATACAGCATTTTTCTGTACACCATAATATATTAGTATGTTGTATATGTATAATACATTTATTGTAAAAGTGTGAATGTATTTTTAATAGAAGTGTATCTTGTTTTCAGGCCACAAAAACTCCAGGATTTAGGAAGTTCACTCCCACAGATGTTGTATATATCTATTATATTACTACATGTATTGTAAAAGTTTTAATGTCTGTTTTCAGGCCACAAAAACTTCAGGATTTAGGAAGTTCACTCCCACAGATGTTGTATATATCTATTATATTACTACATGTATTGTAAAAGTTTTAATGTCTGTTTTCAGGCCACAAAAACTCCAGGATTTAGGAAGTTCACTCCCACAGATGTTCCTGAGGCTTATAAATGTTTAATACAAGTAAGTATGATTATAAAAGTCTGTTCTATATAGAAGTCTGATGACAGTTAGAAGGGATTTTAAAAAGTGATGCCAACTTACTGTCATCCCTGAGGTTACAAAGGGGTATAGAAATTGAACATAGTTAAACTTTTATGTGCAGCTACCCCTCCAAAAGGGTTATCTTCTTATTATATGGGATGAATAAAAACTAGTACTTAATGTTTGGATAATACAGCACTCCATATAACAGACAACTTGTAAGAACTCCTAATGAGCTAACTGCAAATTTTTTTTGATTGTTGCAACTGCATCGATGATGTAATGGTTAGTGTTCTTACCTTGTGAACGATAGATTGTGGATTTGAATCCCCGGTCAGGCCAAGCCTAAGACTATAATATTAGTATTTATTGCTTCTCCACTAAGCCAGAAGAGCAAATACTGGTTGGTTTGTAATCAGAATAATGTGTCCAAGTGGAGTGGGCTTCAGTGAGCAAGCACTTTAAAACTCAAATTAAGCATGTTGATCTAGTACAAAACGGACCTCATCATCATCTTGTCAAATGTAGCTTGTTCTATCCATGATACAGCTGAAAAATTGCTGAGGTGTCGTTACACAACAGTCACTCACGTGCTCCCTCACTCACTCACTTAGTCCTGTGAAGTTTTGTGTTAAAATGTTCAATTGTTTTAAGAAATGATTGAATTATTTATTTCAGTATTTAAAAAAAAATGCAATTTTTTTATTTCAGTATTTAAACAGGTTTGATCTAGCACCATTATTTACAGAAGAAGAATTTAGGCATTGGTTTATACCAAGGCCTGGTATTATAGATTCATTTGTTGTTGAGGTATTTATATTTTATCTTGAAATGCCTGCAGTCGTGGCAATCAATTTTTTTATCCATTTTTGTAGCAAGTTGCTCAATCTGTGATCTTTCTAAAGCTAATTTTTCATGAATTTTTGCCAGTAAGAGATATTTTTGTAAAATTGTTATGATCTTATTTTATGGAATGTCCTTGCTACCATCTGCAGAAAAAACCAATGCCTTTTCAAAATAACCATAGTTCTTTAAGAATGATCATTCTGAAGTTTTTACATAATAGTCCTTGTGGACAGAATAAAGATTCAGGATAAATTTTGGGATTCGACCCCTACCAGTTTCTAAACAATAGGCCCAACGGTGCCAAAAATGGACCTCTATTGGTGTATCGGGCTGATGCTATGCATAGCCCATTATTGACTTGTCCCGGAAACCACATCACCATTTTAATTATTAAAAAAGTAACATGGAGACTTGTTTCATTTTCGAATCCCTTGCCAAATGAACAAGTATTTACAATTTTACACAGGCTCATTGTTGAAGACCCTACTGTGACTGTGAAATGCAGAACAGCACAATAACAGTGCTGTTCCTTTACTTTAATTTATGTTTTAGTTTAAGTGTAATGTTGAATTGTCTCCCATGTTCATTTACATCCATTACATCCATCTTTTCTTACTAATTATACCCCTGCTCCACCAGAAGTGGGTATACTGTTTTACCTCTGTCCGTCCTTCTATCTATCCGTTCGTCCGTACCAAGATATTTTTCGTCGCAATTTTCTCAGCAACTATTGATGGCAGAAATCTGATATTTGGTCACAAGCTTCATAGAGGTATGCCATATTGTGGGAAGCGTTTTTGGACCCGTCGGATTCCTACTTTCTGTTTGCCAACTTAGTTGGTTTTTATACACATTGAACATATATGTGGGGGTATCATAAGTGAGCATTAGCTGACAGTTCATCTTGTTACATGTGAAAATGTTTTAAGAGTACATTTTTTTTATTGTATTAATTTTTATGTCTCCCCCCTTTTTGTGTTTATTTCAGAGAGATGGTATTGTTACAGATTTTGTTAGTTTTTATACTCTACCTTCTACAGTAGTCCATCATCCTGTACATAAAACACTGAAAGCAGCTTACTCATTTTACAATGTCAGTGGCAAGACTCCCTGGAATGACTTGATGCAAGATGCATTGATTGTAGCAAAAACTGTAAGCACAAAATTAATCTGCACACAATTCAAGATACATGTAAAATATAATTTAAGATGATTTAATGACATTTGAAGCGACAATTTTCAATAGTCTTTCATTAAAGGACACCTCTATATATCCAATCACTGTCTATAAAGACCAGTCTCATTTTCCCCATCAATGAATAATGCATATAATTTGTTACCTGTGTATAAAGGGCAACTGCTCACAAAGGACACATTTTCAGGTTCACTTGAGTGGCCTTTATATACAGGTTGGCCTTTATATACAGGTTTAACTGTAGTTTTATAATTTGATTGTAAAGACTGGGTTCAGTCAAAGATGATTTAATGACTTCTTATTTTTAACCACAATTTTCAGTATTTTTATGTTTTGATTGTAAAGACAGGGTTCAGTCAAAACCAACATGGGTAATTTGTCACATAAAAATATAAATTGGAAACACACTTCATCAAAAAGTAGTGGAATGGAACTTACACTTAAGCAATTAATGTGACTTCTGGGGAAAACAACAGTCATTCAAAATAACATTTCTTTAGATAGTTACTGTGTACTGTAGAGTAGACCATAGCTTTAACTCCACAAATTTTGAACATTTTTCCTGTTCTGGAGTTATGCCTCTAAATTTGCTGAAAAATACCAATTTCTCAAGTTTCTATTCAATATATATGAAGTTCCCTTTAAGCAAAGCATTTATATTTATACACACCTTGGACCATAAAAGGCAGACCAAGTGGATTTTGGTTTTAGAGTTACAGTAAATGGTAGGTTCGATTTATACAAAACAAGGACTGTAAAATTAGTAATAGTATTTGTTGCTTCTTCAGTCAGACATGATTTTCGTCCGCTTTAAATCGGAATTCCGCTTTTTTTCCCCAGGTTTTACCGTTACAATTCCTTTTTTATAGTATATTCAATACTTCCGATTTTGCCGATTTCCGCTTTTTTGTTGTCCTCGTAAAATCAGGTCTGTTCACTAAGCATGTAGCATTAAGGAGTAAAATCAATGACTGGTTCACTCACAAGAAAGAAGGGGCCGTCGTGGTGGTGATCGTATGGTAGTTGGATATACAACTACCTGTGCAATCAGTGCCTATCACCTCTAAAGCTGTGAGTTTGAATCCCGATTCATGGCGAGGTTTACTCGATACAACATTTTGTGATAAAGTTTGTCAGTGACTTACGACAGGTCAGTGGTTTTCTCCAGTTACTACGGTTTCCTCCACCAATAAAACTGACCGCCATGATAGGACTGAAATATGGTTGAAAGTGAGGTTAAGTAATATAAACCAAAACCACGAGGAATTCATTATACAATGAGGATCATCGCTAAGACGTGTTTGACTGCATATATTCTTATGGAAGGTTGTTTTTTTTTTTTTTTTTCAGATGGGATTCGATGTATTTAATGCCTTAGATTTAATGGATAATAAACAGTTTTTAGAGAAATTAAAGTTTGGTATAGGTGATGGAAATTTACAGTACTACCTGTATAACTGGAAATGTCCTCAGATGAACCCAGAAAAGGTCAGAATTGTTGTTTTATCAGTACTATTCAGTCTTTGTTGAACTATACAGGGATGATATTTTTCAGTCATTAAACTGATTTCAGCTATTTTCTCTGAAAATTATTTTCCGAAAGTTGCTGGACATGGCAAGAACAGGTAAAATATGACCATTTTAAAAGGGGTAGCTATTTTTCATTGATTTCAGTTATTTTATTATATAACCAGGATCACCCCTGCTTTAAGCATATTTTATTGTTCAAAAAGACAAAAGGATAAGACACAAGTTAAACAACTTAGACAGTCTTCTCTCATTACATATATTTCAAAATACACATTTGAATATAATAATATTTAATTACACAAATTTATAGTAAACGTTTATAGTAAAATGAAGGCATGAAGAAAAAAAATAATAAACAATTAAACAATTAAAACCCTCATGGAGCCTCGTTGACTATATGATCAATATATAGATAACCTATTGATACATATCGAACAGACCCAAATGCGTACTACGTGGCAATGGACATATTACATTTCATTCATTCATTGGGATTTAGTTGCGGAAAATAGTCATGGTAAGTATATAGAATCCTTTGACAGAGCACATTGAAGGCCGGGCATATTATTTTTAGCTCAGCTGACCCTGAGGTCAAATAATAGATTTTGTCTAGGGAAAAATCTTTTTGCTTAAGCTTCAGTTTCTTCATATTTGGCATGGACAGTGAAACCTGTATAAGCATTAAATAAAGTCAGAATATACGAAATATTTGTTAGTTTAATGGGAAGCATGGGTATAAATAGCTGTGGGCAGAGCAAACATTCAGTTTCTTCATTATTTTGGCCACGGTCATCTCGAGGAGGAAAAATCAATGATACACAGTTTCATAGTTACTTTTGGTGCAAACTTTTAGTCTTATTATAAATAATATTATTCTTCATCAGCCTAAAACCTACAAAAGTCACTTCAAATTTCTGAGGTATGTGACCTTGGTCACATTGGTCATGTGACATACAGTTTCATAAATATGCTCTTCATATCAACAGGGATTTTTACTGATAAGCTCCGCCCGCAAATTTTGGCGGTAGGCACTACCGCAAATTCCCCTTTAACCTATTTAGGCTGAATACCTGTCTATTCCCAACGTTTCAGGGAGGTTTGGTTTAGACAGGTTTCAATCTATATGTCATAGTCAATTATGTTAAATTTGATTTGTTTTATGTTTAGGCCCAAACATTTTTGCTTTGATATAACTCGAAGTTAAAATGATTTGATTTAAAAACATTTTACATGAAGACTGCAAATTTGAATATTTTGGACGAGTTCTAACATGGAAGCTATTAAGGAAGTTGATTTTGGAAATTCTAATTTTTTAGGATTTGGAGCTTTTGCCATCATTTGGCATCCCACGTTATAAACTTTTCACATTTAAATCATTCAGGGATTATTTTATTCGTTGAAAAATGAATGGTCCCTTTGAATGAAATACAAGGAGGTTTCACTGATGGAAGAATTTTTTTTTCCAGATTGGTTTAGTCCTGCACTAGCATCAACAAATAGAAACTGCCATTCTGTGATGACCTGATTTAAAAGTACATGTGAACTCTTTTACACCACATTTACTGAAGATCTGATGAACAAAATAGAATCAAACCAGTAATGCATTTCAGTGATATTTTAGATACCTTAGGATTATTTCAAAGTGTGGTATGTTGAGAGATGGAATGGGAGGCATTATTTTAGGATATTGAAATAAAATACCTGAGAATTACTTCAAAATAAGGTCTGTTTGATTGGTTAAACAGGAACCATTATCAATTTACATTAGACTTGTCATTTGTGAAATAATTCTCTGGTATTTTGAATAAAGAAGACGATGGTTGATATTGTCTTGATTTTATCTGTTTTTTTCTCTAGGTATGTGTAAATGTATGTGATTTTGGTTTTTCTTGATATGTGATAAAGAAAGGGTCAGAAAACAGGAAGTGTTATCAAGGGGATGTAACTCTGTTGTTAAATCTCTTACTTTGTATGAATTGTGAAGAAAGGTCAGAAAGCAGGAAGTATTATTAAAGGGAATAACTCTGTTGTTAAATCTCTTACTTTGTATGAACTGTAAAGAAAGGTCAGAAAGCAGGAAGTGTTATTAAAAGGAAATAACTTGTTTCATCTCTTACTTTGTATGAACTGTAAGCAGGAAGTGTTATTAAGGGGAAATAACTCTATTGTTCCATCTCTTACTTTGTATGAACTGTAAAGAAAGGTCAGAAAGCAGGAAGTGTTATTAAAAGGAAATAACTTGTTTCATCTCTTACTTTGTATGAACTGTAAACAGGAAGTGTTATTAAGGGGAAATAACTGTTCCATCTCTTACTTTGTATGAACTGTAAGGAGTGACTAAAGGTAATACAATGTAGAATGAATGCCTCTAGTTTGATCAGAGTGTATACTAGTGTCATTTTATTAAGATGTTCTCATTACTATGTGCATTAACATGTTCATAACCATATTGTTCTTTTTTAAGCACTTCATCTCATATTTCTTTCTATAGTTTTATAAGATACTGATAAAAAATTTGAATTAATTTCATTGATATTTTTGTCTATTTTTATAGAATTCATGAATACATCAACTGTCCTAGCCAACTCTGACATGTAGAATCATTGTACCCTGTAAACAAATCTCTGTGGGTTGAATCTTATATAACAATAGTATTACTCAAATTTTGAAATTTCTATTATTTCTGTAGTAAAATTGGATCTGTTGGGGTTGGTGGTAAATATTAGGATCTTTTGGGAACCTGAAATTATTAATGTATTTCAATGAATAGGAAATTTACACATCTGTTCATAAAGGGCTTAATGCAATTGTTTTATTGTTTCAATATTCCTCCTTCTCGACATTAAGAACTGATGTTTTATTTATTCTGTTACATTTTGTATGTCTAATACCACATTCTTAAAACCTTGATTGGTATTTGATGGTATTTTTATAGTAATATCTTCTCACTCCTGTAAAAGTCGTCTACAATTTATCTTTTGTGATGTCAGTATCTTAACATATTTTTGGTATATACTTTGAACATACTGTATATCTGTAAGACTCAGATCGATGTCTAGCCTCTAATCGACATCCAATCCTCAAATCCATGTCCGATTTCTACGTCACGGACATCTGTATACCTCATATCTATGTCCTTTTTCAAATTCTCAAATCTATGGCAGTTTCTCACTTTCTCAAATCGACATCCAATGACATCACTGGCATATGCTCTAACCCTCACCAATAAATCGGCCATAGATCTGAGAATTTGGAAAGGATGCAGATTTGAGAATACCCTTAAATGATCGTGATTTGAGATAATGACGTCAGTGGATACGGATTTGAGCAGTGGATGCTGATTTGAGTCTGGATGCTGATCTGATATCATATCTATAGAAGTGCCATGGTGGTCGTGATGCAATCAGTGCCATATCACCACTACAGTTATCAGTACGAACCCCATCTGTGGCAGTATATAATTATTCACTCCGAACCTTTAGAAATAATGTGTTTATTAAAGTTTCAACTTAGACAATATACAATATATGTATATATGATAAAGTTTGTTAGTTACCCATATCATTGGTTTTTTGGAAGACTCCATTCTCTTATTTGTTACTTTGTTAGTTACCCAAGACATGCTCATTTTTTTTAATACCAGCCATGGAAATGCATATCAAATTTGGGGTTACATTTTTATAAAAATCATCTTTCTCAAAGCACTGACTTGCCACAAGTTACTCAAACCACCGAATTTCAGTGACTTGCAGCACGTCGGTGATTTTCTCCAGGTAGTCCGGTTTCCCCCACCAATAAAACTGACCGCCACAATATAACTGATATATTGTTGAAAGTGACATTAAACACCATAACCCCGCCCTCAAAGTCGTGTCATATGGTATCATATAGCTTTGTTATATATAATGTATCAATGTTCACATCACAGTACTAGATATTTAACGGTTATGTGCCAAGATGTAAAAACCATTTTTTTTATGATGATATTGAAAACCTTATAACGTTATATGTATGCATGGCTTTGAAGTGCAATTTTTTCGTGGATTGTTCGATAATGGTATTTTTTATTCTGTGAAGATTGTTTTTCTTCCATTTCATCTTAAATTGATTTGAACCCACCTAGAAATAGCATCATAAATTTGATGCATATCAAAAGTAAATAAAAAGATAATTAAGGAATACAAATGATAATGAACATTTTCATGCTGTTTATATACCTATACAATATATATACATTGCCACCAAAATATATCATTTATTGGTACAAGCTTTAGAAACAGGTTGAAAGGCAAGCTTTTCTGGCCTGTTTCGCAGTGAGTGTAAATTAATTTTATATTTACCGACAATGCAGTCTGTCAAGCGACTCCTGATTTTGAGCTGTTCCTGATTTTTTCCTGAATTTGTTAGATAAATTCCTGATAACTCCTGATTTTGAACTTTTTCCCCACAAAAAAATAATATAATAATATGTTGAAATTATTTTAGTGTAAAGCATCTTATCAATAAAAAGAGGTGAGTAAAATGGCCTAAATAAGACCTTTTAGCCTGCCAATTACATTCTGATAATGACCTTCATCTGGAATCAAAAACACCATGCTAAATTTATATATTATGGCCTGAAAGCTCTTACTTAGAGGGGGAGGAAGGCAGCCATTTTTTTGTTTTTTTTTGTATGGTTTTATCACTTTTTATATAAAAAAAAATCCTGATAATCTCCTGATTTTTAACTAAAAACCCTCCTGATTTCCTAATTTTTTGAAGCCAAAAAGTGCTTGACAAACTGACAATGTACGTATATTTTTGCGTTTAAACCGGGAGCATGGGTATAAATAGCTCTGGGCGGAGCAAACCTTCAGATTCTTCATTATTTTGGCCACGGTTATCTCAAGGAGGAAAAATCAATGATACATAGTTTCACAGTTACTTTTGGAGCAAAATATTTGACAGGCATGATCACTAGTGTTCCTCCCTATGAAACTTTTAGTCTTATTAAAAATAATATTCTTCATCAGTCTAAAACCTACAAAAATCACTTCAAATTTCTGAGGTATGTTGGTCATGTGACACACAGTTTCATAAATATGCTGTTCACAGACCTGATTTTCGTCCGCTTTAAAGCAGAATTCCGCTTTTTTATTCTGGATTTTATAGTATATTCAATACTTCCGATTGCCGATTTCCGCTTTTTTGTTGTCCTTGTAAAATCAGGTCTGTGTTCATATCAATGGGAATTTTTTATGATAAGCTCCGCCCTCAATTTTGTCGGTAGACTCTACCGCAAATTCCCCTTTAACCTGCAATAGTGTATATCGGGGAAAAAAAAGATACAACACGCATCTAATTTTAATTAGATTGTGAATATACAGACACTAAATACAGTAGTAAACCCTGTCTAAACTGCATCTTCTTGGGACAAATGTTTATGTTCAGAACAGACAGGTGTTTGCTAAATTAACAAAGATTTCCTACCAGGGGACTTTATTTAAAGTACGGTTTATACAGGATTCTGTTTTTATTCAGGGTTCGGTTTAGATCGGATTGACTGTACTAACTTATGTGAACAAAGACCATAAAATAAAATAAACAAAGGACTACTATGAATGATATTAATTTATGTGTTTCATAAATCTCTGTCACAGTCAACTATTCTCTGTATTTAGATTCCTCTGTAATGACGTTCATGCTCAAGATGGCTGTCATGGCAGTGATCATATGGTAGTTGGATTTATAACTACCTATGCAATCAGTGCCTATCACCACTGATGTTGTGAGTTCGAATCTCGATCAGGGAGAAGTGTAGAAAATTATGTAATAAAGTTTGTCGGTGACTTGCGACTGGTCGGTGGTTTACTTCACCAATAAAACTGACCGCCATGGTATAACTGAAATATTGCTGAAAGTGGTGTTAAACACCATCAAACAAACAAACATAGAATTTCCAGTTGAGGTGAGATGTACCGGTACTCGATACAACATTATGTGATAAAGTTTGTCAGTAACTTGCGAAAGGTCAGTGGTTTTGAACTTTATGCACAATACAATGAAACCTGCCTAAGCCGAAATCCTGTCTAAACTGAACAAGATTGTCCTAATATTGTAAATTTTAGTGAATTTAACCTGTCTAAACTGAACGCCTGTCTATTCCGAACAAAAATTTTTGTCCGAAAGGGGTTCGGTTTAGACAGATTTCACTGTATATTTGTGACACAGAAGTTATCCTATGTGTAATATTGGTTCTGTTGGTGTTACATTTGAGGGTTGTGACCTGCTACTGCTAGACACAAAACCTAATTTCACCTTTAACATGTACAGTACAACTAACTCTCAAGATAACTATGGGAAATATTAAAATGTAAAACAGCCACACATTATTTTTCTCATGTATTGTTTTTATTTTGAGATTTTTTCATTGGATCGTTTTTCTTGTTTAATGAAATGCATTTAATAGTTGTCAAACTTATCCTTCATATTATCTGTGCTTAATTTAAATAGCAATTAAAAAAGTGGAGATATCTATATATATATATTTTTTGTCTATCATTTTGCAGTTGTAGAAAGTTGTGCTTTGTGGAAATTTCTGCTTGTTTCACCTTGAACTCTCAGACCTTTAATCTTAAAATGTCTGATATGTTAATGTGTATAAAACGTGTTTGTTGTAGACCATTGTCTTAAAGTGAAGATTGAAAAGTTTGTTGTAGACGGTTGTATTAAAATGAAAATTGAAAAATGATATGTGTTTATTGGTATGAATATTGGAGCTTGTTATAAAGCAGAGTTGTATTTTTCAGGATTTAGTGAATCGCTAAGAACCTGTAAAATGTTTGAAAATTGTATGTTATTCTTGGTATGAAGCAGAATTGTATTTTTTTTTTAGGACTTTGTGTATCACAAAGAACCTATGAAATGTTTGAAAATTGTATGTTATTTTTGGCTGTATATAACAAGTGTTGTTTGAAAGGAAGATTTGTACTCTGAAATATAAAGATAACTTTTTAGTAGAGTTTTAAAAACGGCTTTTATTTGGAAATAATTGTTTTTCAGTTGACTTTATTTAATTGTACAAACATACATGTACAATCTACTTACACCTTAATTGAGTAATGTTCAGCTCACCTTGTCAAAGATCAAATATCACTTGGTGTCCAGTATCTAGGCATTCATTGCCGTCAACATTTAATATGCAATGATAGGCAACTGTTTAATAAAATCTCGTTACCACGTGAGCTTATACAATTTCTGTGAAGTAACTCATTTGGTTCAAAGTTCAAGTCTTTGTCAAAATATGGTCATATATTACTAAATATTGTTTAAATCACATTAAAACGTATAAATCAGTCGTACAAAAAAATCTTATTATGAGGGAAAAAAAATTCTCAACTGTCAGAAATTAAAACTGAGGTATATAATAACTTTTGAATGTTCAATCCAACCTGCTCATGTGGTCACCTCTATTAAACAGTCGCCTGTATTAAATAAAGGTCACCTTTTTTTGTCCTGTCATAAAAACAAAAATTTCATATGAATTAAACCTCTTAAGAGGTCACCTGTCTTATAAAGCCACTATTTCTTTGTTCTGAATGTGTCCTCTTAATACAGGTTTGAATGTATTGTAGTGTTTTTGTTCCATTCTATAGAATTTGGAAATAATGTTGAGATTTGTTCCATTTTTTGCAGTGTATGTAAATTAAATGATGCTTTGAGAGAATGGTTATTTGGAATGATGACGTTTTATACAATTCTAGCATTTTGTTGTAGATAAACATTAGTTCTTACACCATTTTATTTATTGAATTTATAGTGCATCAAATAAATCATCATGTCAAACTGCAAAATAAATTAAGAGATATTTATATCAAATTATTTGTTTATTGTTTTATATTTTATTTAGATTGATTGATTGATTGGTGTTTAGTGCCAACTTCAGCAGTATTTCAGCTATATCGTGGAGTTAATGTTTTATTTTGACACTAATAGCATCAGTGGTGTGTGTAATGGTTACCGTGCTTGCCTCGAGTACGGTAGATTATGGGTTTGAGCCCAGATCAGGTCAAATCAAAGACTATAAAATAGTTCATGCAGCACAAGGATTAAGAACAAAAGACTGGTTGGTTTGGAAGTGGAATAATGTGCTAAAATTGAATCTGGCATATACTGAAACATTGAATTGATCAATAAATGCAAATGATGTATATAATATTCTTAATCACTAAAACAGGTCAAAACAAAAAAAACAAGCCAAATTTTACCTCATATTATATTTATTGGTCAACAAAAACCCTGATAAGGATTGGAATAAAGAAAAAAATCTCCTAGCATCACATCATAATTCATTCATACTTAACAAAATGGCAGTTGTGTAATACATGAAGTCACATGATAATACATGAGTTGTCACATGACAATAGTCGTCACATGATCATTTGATTTTGCAAGATGGAAGGTGCAATCAAATAAATATGAGTCAAACTAATGAAAACAATTGCTAGTTTGTCAATTATTAATTATAAACAAGCCCCCCCATACTTTATAGACAGATTTAATAACAGAGGTTCCTTCCTGTTGTGATTGTATGGTAGTTGGATTTGATCTATCTATTCTGACATCTAGAGGATTTTACCTCTATTAAAATGGAAAATTTAAATTATATTTTTATAAATTAAAATAAACCTGTTGCATGGTTTGGGTTTATGGTGTTTAATGCCACTTTCAACAATATTTCAGTTATATCGTGGCAGTCAGTTTTATTGGTGGAGGAAACTGGAGTACACGGAGAAAAAAACACCTTTCTGTTGCAAGTCACTGACCAACTTTATCACATAATGTATCGAACACACCTATCCATGAGCGGGATTCGAACTCACAACTTTAGTGGTGATAGGTACGGATTGCACAGGTAGTTGTAAATCCAACTACTATGTGATCACGACCACGACAGGCCCCAAAAACTTGGATAAAAATCTTAAGATAAAGACCAATATTGTATATTGCTATTCTTCTTTAATCATAGCTGGCTATATAGTATGAAACAATGTTTTTCATCATCATTTAAAAAAACTAGGGTCACTGTGACCTTATCTACATTGTAAACAACACATACATGTACGTCTTTCATGAATTCAAATCATTTTCAAAAAAACATTTTTTTAAAATACATCTAACAATCTCTATATTTTATTTTAAGGATTTATTTTCTCCATCATATTTTCAGAAATCTTGTAAACTATAAATTATTCAACAGATTTGTCAAGAAATAATTTCCACTCATTAATTTTTTTTAAAGCATCTTAAGACAGAATTGTCACATCAAAATACAAAAGTGCTAAAAATAAATAATTTCTTGTTCTAATGAAAGAAAATGTATAGCCCAGGCCTTGAGTTTGATAATGGAGGGAAACATTTATTGACCTTTACCTTTGACATATGACCATTATCTAAGGTGAAAGGTCAAACATGATAATGGAAGGAAACATTTATTGAGCTTTATCTTTGACATATGACCTTTATCTAAGGTAAAATATCAAATAGGTAAACATTTTGAAGACCACACTTTGTATGGCAATTGTGAGTACAAGTTTTGTACTGGTACCAATAAATCATTGGTAATTAGGAGTACAAGTTTTGTACTGGTACCAATAAATCATTGGTAATTAGGAGTACAAGTTTTGTACTGGTACCAATAAATCATTGGTAATTAGGAGTACAAGTTTTGTACTGGTACTCATAAATCATCCAATCAAAACACAGTATCCAATGTGACCTTAATATAATTGTCAATCTCCCTTATGTAAATCCTTTGGTTTACTTGTTCACAAGGACTTTTTTTTTTAAAAACATTTGACTCTCCAATCAATTTGATTATGAGTGTTCCCGATGATCGTTATTCCAGAAATGTGTCATGTGCACTAAATTAGATATCTAAATATAGATATTATTCAACTCTCCAATCAATTTGATTATGAGCGTTCCCAATGATCGTTACTCCAGAAACGTGCCATGCACACTACATTAGATATCAAGATATTTATATTATTCGACTTTCCAATCATTAGAATATGAGTGTTCCGGATGACAGTTTTTCCTGTAAAACAATTTTCCTAATAAATAAAATGATTCATTTGCCATTTATGTCAGATCCATACATCAAAATATTATCTTGTACACACTTAAGAAAGAATATTACATCATTACAACACAGAAAATTGTTTACAATAAAAAATATTTTACAATGCCAACATTTTTAAAAACTTGTTAAATATTGTTCCATTGTACATATACCAGTTTCTTGAAACTGGGGTAGATTTTTAAGGGGTTCAAAAAACCATATGACACGGGGGACAGAATACCATATGGTATTTTGAACACGGGGCCGATTTTTCAGGGATTCAAAATACCATGTCACCGGCCATCAATACAACAAGTGTTTCCTTCTTTAATACTGACACAAATAGGAAAAATATTTGAAAGAAATTTGCATAATCCTTACCAAAATTTGGTATTACTATTCTATAATTCAAGCCTCAGTTGACCTTGTATCATTCACCTGAATATGTGTGCATTCACTGGGTACAAGAAAGTGTGTAGTTTCTTATTCATATTCCCATAGTTAAAGTGAATGAATGATTGTTGTTTAACACCACATGAGTAATGACAATACATGTATCTCACCTTTGGTCCAGGTGAGTTAAAAATGATCAACACTCTACCAGGTATCTTAATACATTATCTCATGATGCATCAGTGATATTTCCTTAGACTGGCATTCGTTATGGATTTCATAATCCGTAAAATATACTTTTTACTTTTTCTTAGGAAAATGTTTTTTCCTCAAGAATTATGATATTATTTATATAAATATTGGAAGAAATATGATACTAATGATATATGATGATATTTATGACTCATAAATAAGATAAAATGTCTATAAAATAATAATTAACACTTCCCCAATATTTTGTATCATTGTTTTCAACCTTGTAAATATCCATTAGGTCATTTTTATAACTCGTCAGACTTGGCATTACTTAAAGGAATCATACATGTAAGTCAAAGTTAAGAATTCCAGGCCAATTTCTAAAAGGAATCATAGGTCAAAATTTGATATGTGTGAATTTTTACTAAAAATTTAACCTGATTCAGTCCTTTATAACCCAAACTCAGTCTGAGATTTTTTTTTCTCTCAGGAAATTCATGCCAAGACCAACCTGTCAATTCATAATTAAAAGTCTTATAAATCTATTCAAATTGTTGATTGATTGATTGGTGTTTAACACAAACTTTAGCAGTATTTCAGCTGTATTCAAATCGTCAAGGAAAGTCCAATCCAATTAAAATAAAATTTTGAATTGCCCCCCTTTTCTGATATGTTGTTGCACTTCTGACATTTTTGTTCAATACATTATATTTTTTTCCCTCGTATTAACTTAATTATCGGTACATTTTAATTAAATGTAACCCAATTTTTTTTCCTAAATCTTTGATTCAATTTGAATAAATACAAGTTTTTTTTTTATGAAGATGCATTATTTACACAAGTTGAAGCAGGTCAGGGTACTTTTATATTTAGGTCATAAAAGATTAAAACTCTACCCACTCTTATCTCGTTGGTGAAGATTAGATTGATTGATTGGTTGGTGTTTAATGCCAACATTAGCAGTATTTCAGCTATATCATAAAAATTAGATTTAATGATTTATTGTGTTTAACGCCACCTTTCAGCAATATTTCAGCTATTTCATGACGACCACTTTTAGTGGTGGAAGAAGCTGGAGAGAACCACCGACCATGGGCAAGCAACTGGTAAACTTGATCACTTGCGGCTGCGAGTCGAGTGCACCCTTTTTTATAATTTACAAAGACGGGCACGAACCCACGCCGTATTGGTGATAGGCTTGTATGAGTTGTTAGATAATCTAACTATCTTAATTCATTGAGCCACCCGAGCCCTTTAAAAATTAGAAACTGACAATAAAATTTAAATGGATTTAATTTCATTTTAAACAAATCATTTTTGAATGTACAAAATATTTCTTACAAAGAATTCAATAAAATAAGTATTTTAAATACATGCATTTCATTAGAAGGATGGAAATATCAGTGTACATGAAATTTGCAAATAATCTGAGGAAGTAAAAATCTATCACTGTCGAGATTAAACTGTAAAAGGACTTGAAAAGGTGATAATTTGTTTTTACAGTTTTCTTTAATTCTGACGTCACACACATGGTTTATATTCCTCCGTTTACATCTGTAAATTATATATGGTTGCCATGACAAGTAATGCCAAATTATTGCAAGATATAAATACAGTCGTTCAAATTTTTCATTCTATTTCATAAAATACCCATAACTATATACGATTAATATTCATGCTTTAAAAAATCACCATAATATTTTTTCAATCTGGTCTTCATTTAAACTACAAATAATTTGTTGTTTTTTTCTTCAAAATAACGACCTTTAAAACTGCTGACCATCATGATTATCACACTTATTTTTAAAGAACATTTTATTAGTCTAACCAAAAGTTAAATGCAAAAGTATTCTGAATAATTGTTATAAAAACAATAACCATGCCTAACAATTTTTATATTTTTTTTTCTTGTTCATTTTCACAAAAAATTCCCAAAACTGACATTCATAAATTATATTGATACTCAACTTGAAATTCCACTGGTTGGGGAGAGGAGGGGGGGGGGGGCGTTATGGTTTTTAACACCACTTTCAACAATATTTCAGCTATATCGTGGGTGTCAGTCTTATTGGTGGAGTAAACCCGAGTACCCAAAGAAATCTGAGGACCTGTCGCAAGTCACTGACACGTTGTCACATAATGTTGTATCGAGTGCACCTCGCCATGAAGTGAGTTAAAACTCACAACATTAGTTGTGATAGGCACTGATTGCACAGGTAGTTGTAAATCCAACTACCATACGATCACGACCACGAAGGCCCCTCTAATGCTTTGGAAAAAACTCGACAACGTGAAGAATTTACAGTAAGACGGGAACCAAACTACTCACAATAGCAGTTCATTGGCAGTGAATATTGGTCTATATTTAGTCTTTATAATTTCTTTTAAAGAACTCCTCCTAACTTTAAATAAGTGAAACCCGTATATACCAAACCTCATTGGGATATTTTTCTATTTTTATTTTTAAATAGATTTTGTGCATATTAAGGTGGTACCTAACACTAAAGGGAGATAACTCTTTAAAATCAGTTGAACGTTTTGATCATATGATGTTTGTATGCAGATTTCAAGCATCTCGGTGATCAAAACCAGAGAGAAAAGCTGCTATGTGGCTATTGAATTTATAGCTCTGAGTCTGTTGGTTGGAATTTGTTAAAATTTTGATATTTATTACAGTGGATATATTCAAACACACTGCCAAAAAAATAAGAAAATTAAACGAGCAGATCAAATTTTACCTGAGGTGTAAGGTACCACCTTAAATCATTTCGAGGACAACTTAAAAGTCGGCAGTATTACACATGTATTAGTATTCAATAATAAATAAACAACAATTTTAGTGGGAAATAGTACATAAATAAATAATGCGAGACACTTTATACAGTACATCACAATACACAACCCCAAAATAACTGTAACAATAACATAACAAGCTGTAAAGAGACATGCAGTGGAACTTGTGCAATCTGACATCATGTGACAACAGACAAAAATTTATGGTCCCAGAGGATTTCTATTAACTAAAATAGAAACCTGAGTATTCCGACACAATTCCCTGTTCCCTCGGTGTGTCGGATTAGATAGGTTCCACTGTACATGTAACTAATATCCTGTGACTATTTTGAAGAATTAAAAAAAAATAGAAAAAATATTGAAAAATGAATGGATTCAAAGATCAAGGTAATCTTACATCATAGGGTCTGGGGTAAATGGTTTAAAATCCTACATTCTAACAATTTCTGGACACCTCATTATAATTCTAAAAAACACTTTCTTGAACCAATCTAAACAGCATCATGATTCCCACTGTTATAGTTCAGTGATTAAAATGAAAGGTTTGAAATTCAAGAATTTTTTTTTATTGATCTATGAATTATTTCCATGTCATTGTGGATATATTTTTATAGATTGAATGACTGACGCATGGAATTCACGAAAACTGCTACCCCACTATTACGATCATAATCAAACATATATTTATTATAGACTTACAAACCTCAATTAATGTTCAAGTCTCAATTAAATCTTAACTGTAAATTTATTTCATACACATTTCAAGTAATTTTTAAGTGTCAATTAAGTTTTAATTGACACTTAAATTTAACTAGGAAGAATTTGAAGATACCAAATGGGTAATTAGAATCCGTAAATCAAAGAAGAACCGACAACACAACACAATGGCCAAAAGAAAAAGGACAAAAAGACAAACAAGATTTGTGGCAACCCAGTCATGTTATACCATTGTAAGCAGTTATTTGACATACAGATGTACTCTTTAATAACAAATGGAAATATCTAAAATGCCTTTAAACAACTTAGCATGCTGATGTGCAGGTAACCAGTATGAAGTAAAAAACTGGTAACTAACACATAAAAATCAAACATTTCTGAAGGAACATACAGTTCAATAATAAATATTATGTCCTTCCAACTGCAAAAAAAATGAAATTTATCAAAGTTCAAAACAATGATAAGTACATTGGTCTAAAATGATGTCATAAAATGTGCAATAAATTAATAAATCTCATACAAACAAATAAAAATAACTATCACAGCCGAATATCACCGTTTCCCTAATCGTTTACGAACACCACTGTCTTTTGACGATGAACACTTTGTTAGTTCTTGTTTGGCCTTTAATCTGGATGATCTGGAATGTAGTTTAGAGAAAAGTGTAGTAAATTTGTTTTGTGGAAAAAGTGTTTTTATAACTCCTTCTAAGAACACATAGACCAGTCTTTTGTTTAAAGTTCTGTGTTGGAATATATCAAACACTCGTGTCACTCCCTTTTTAATTGTCTCTGTTCCCATCAAGTGCCTCATTTCATCTGCAAAAATAAAAACACATCAATGTTATGTCCATTACTTAATAGAAATATTATTTTAGTTTAGGGTGGTACCATACACTTCAGGTAAAATTTGATCTGCTCGTTTAATTTACTTATTTTTTAGGCAGTGTGTTTGAATATATCCACTGTAATAAATATCAAAATTTTAACAAATTCCAACCAACAGACTCAGAGCTATAAATTCACTAGCCACATAGCAGCTTTTCTCTCTGTGGTTTTCATCACCGAGATGCTTGAAATCTACACACAAACATCATAGGTACCACCTTAAATACTATGGGGGCTGTCGTGGTCGTGATCGTATGGTCGTTGGGAATCTAACTATGTATGCAATCAGTGCCCATCACCAATTGGGTAGGGACGATAAATTTAGTCTTCTATAGCGGGTACAATGTGTCACGGTCAAGATTTCAAAATTACAATCTGAAAACCCCCATCGAGAGGGATTCCCCCTATCCATCACCCCGGGGATGTGCTGAGTCAGCTCTGTGGGTTTGAGCCATGGAAACCCTCACTAGTACCCAGTATTATAAAAAGAAAGTTAAAACAGTGGTGGTCAACAACATCATCAACAGCAACAAAATCAAAAAATACCTCTCACCTCAAATGATTGAGGGTTAGGGTTAGGATGATGGTGTTTTAACTATATTTCAATTATATCGTGTTTGTCAGATTTGTAGGAGGGAACCACCAACCTGACATAAGTCACTGACAAACTTTATCACAATGTTGTATCAAGTACACCTCGCCTGAGCAAGACTGGAACTCACAACATTAGTGGTGATAGGCACTGATTGCATAAATAGTTCTAAATCCAACTGCCATACGATCACGTCCACGACAGCCCCATACATGTATACAAATCTAAAGTACCAATAAATGACTTTTACAAAAATAACCTCTAACCTCTCCATACATTGCACAAGCAGTTTATTTTTAACTTGTATGAATCAAATTTTCCACTATTAGGAACCAGTCGGAGAATCCTTAATGTAGAGTGTTGATTACAGAACTTACCAGATATACTTCCTAACATTTTGGCCTTACACACCACCCTCGTTCTCATTTTTGTATTTTGGTCCCTTGGAGTTCTGGGTTCTGCAAGAACACCTTCTGGCCAGAATGCATCTCTGTGAAAGAAAGAAAAGCATGTATATGTTAACAAAAATAACATAAAAGCGAAAAATTGTGAAATTTTCATTTATTTCACATTCTTGCTAGTACAAAATGTATATGTTATTAACAAAAATAACATAAAAGTGAAAAATTGTGAAATTTTCATTTATTTCACATTCTTGCTAGTACAAAATGTATATGTTATTAACAAAAATAACATAAAAGTGAAAAATTGTGAAATTTTCATTTATTTCACATTCTTGCTAGTACAAAATGTATATGTTATTAACAAAAATAACATAAAAGTGAAAAATTGTGAAATTTTCATTTATTTCACAATCTTGCTAGTATTGATATATACAATACAATATCATGAAAAGAAAGTTTAATCTGTGATGGTCATCAATTGCATTGCTAGTGATAACGTCTGTCTCAACCTTCGTAACAGCTGTTGATGACTGATGGATTGATTTAATGTCAACATTTGCAGTATTTCAGCTATTTCATGGCTTCATAACTGCTGCTATTCTATACTAATTGTCAATAAGCTAATTATTTACATCATATAAACAAATATGGCTTACCTGAATTTTTTTAAGTGTTCTCCCATCTGTTCTGCTGATGTCATCCAGTCAACGTGCTCTACAATTTTCCTGAAAGGTCAAATATAAAAAGATTGTAAAATTATTAAAACATGATCATATACATTGAAACCTGTCTAATCTGACACCAAGGGACCAAGGAAATATGTCAGATTGTACAGTACGTCGGAATACAGAGGTTTTATTTTAGTTAACAAAAATAATTTGGGATCATAAATTTTTGTCGAATATCACAGGATGTCGGATATTTAGGTGTTGGATAGCACAAGTTCCACTGTATATATCGGTACAAAGGATATCATTCAAGGACAGCTTTTTAGCAATTACAAACAATTAGGTTTATGGTGCTTAATCCCACTTTCAACAATATTTCAGTTATATCGTGGTGGTCAGTTTTATTGGTGGAGAAAACCAGAGTACACGGAGAAAAACCACCAACCTGTCACAAGACACTGGCAAACTTTATCACATAATGTTGTATCGAGGACATCTCGTCATGATTGGGATTCAAACTCACAACTTTAGTGGCAATAGGCACTGATTGAACACGTAGTTGAATCCAACTACCATACAATCACAACCCCGGTGGCCCCATGGAATTATAAATGGAGCAATAAGTTTAAAAAGAGCAAAGATTAACATCTGCCTCATCAATGTGATGACATTTCTCCTTCGTAACCATTGGTTACTTGAAGGTCAGACCTACCTGTTGATGGTATTGCCATATGTGGCTTTTAACAACTGTCTCAGTAGGGTGACAATTCTCCTTTGTAACCATTGGTTACTATACTTGAAGGTCAGACCTACCTGTTGATGGTATTGCCATATGTGGCTTTTAACAACTGTTTCAGTAGGGTGACAATTCTCCTTCGTAACCGTTGGTTACTATACTGAAGGTCAGACCTACCTGTTAATGGTATCACCATATGTGGCTTTTAACAACTGTCCCAGTATGGTGACAATTCTCCTTCGTAGCCATTGATTTTTTTGTTGTAGGTCAAACACTTCATCCATCAATAACAACATTATTCTTAAGGGAATGTTTTCTCCTACCTATAAATAAAACGCATACATGACATAGACTGATTTCATTTCATGGATACCAATTTTTGTTAAATTCAATATCTTTGCATCCCCCCATCCTATAAAAATCACAAAAAAACAATTCAAAGAAAAATTACATGAAACAATGTCTGGTATGAAATAGATAGTCAAACCTATATTAAGAGGTCATCTTTGGGACAAATATAAAGTGACCTTTCAAGATAGGTGACCTCTTAAAAGAGCTTAAATTTATATGAAATGTTCTATGATGAGACAGGAAAAGGGTGACCTTTTAAGACAGGTGACTGCTTAATAGAGATGACCTCTTAAGCAGGTTTGACTGTATATGTAGGAAGAGTTTGGAGATGCCAAAGGGGGATAATCAGAATCCGTAATGGTGTTTAATACCACATTCAACAATATTTCAGTTATATCGTGACAGACAGTCTTATTGGTGGAGGGACAAACTTGATTGGGAGTTGAACTCACAGCATTAGTGGCGATTGCTCAGGTATTTATAAATACAACTACCATAAGTTCACGACCACGACGGCCTCAATAAAATATAAATAAAATATGCAAATATAATAAATATATATATAACACTTACATCTAGGTCTAAACCAGCTGCCACTTTGCCACTCTCAAGTTTTTGTCTGTCTCCAAAAGAGTCCTGTTTAAATCAATAAACAAAACAAACTCTTGTATAAAAAAAAAAGGCAATGACTACAACAAAAGCTAATTTCACTCAAAATAAAAAAAAAACCGAATGATAAAAGCTACTACAATGTTATTCAGTCAAGCAAAACCTTTATTCTGTGTCAAGGATCATTGCACTTAAATTTCAGAAGGATCAGTGAAATGTGACTTAAGCTGTTGTAACAAAATTGTGTTTTATTAATCTGATTCTTAAATCAAATATCTCACTTGCTCCACTTTGTCCTGGCATTGCAGATCTGAAGAAACCTTGTTAAGGGTCACATGCCTAAAAAGTTCAAAGGTCAAAGGTTTCGCTGGCCATCATAATAGATGTTAAGGCTTTCCACTCTCCCAATAAATCCGGTAGTGATGATATAGCTGAAACTGCTAAAAGAGTGACGCAAAGAGGTTAGGGTTACGTTGCTTCACGCCACTTTCAACAATATTTCAGTATATTGTGGAAGTCAGTTTTAGTGGAGGAAACCGGAGTACCCAGAGAAAACCACCAACCACCAACCTTCTGTAAGTCTCTGACAAACTTTATCACATAATGTTGTATCGAGTACAACTTGCCTGAGTGGGATTCGAAATCACAACATCAGTGGTTATAAGCACTGATTGCATAGGTAGTTGTAAATCAAACTACCATAAGATAAGACCATGACGACAAAATCCTATTATATTTCAACTTACACTTCTAAATTTTCTACCAAGACCATCCACAATGTTTTCTGGTGCGACGGCTCGTCCTACTATTTTCAAGGGATTTACTATCGTATCCATCTGAAACATAAGTTTGTACCCGTCATATATCTAAATGTGTAATAATTAGTCGTAATACAAAAAGTACTCAATGAAATTGTTCCCTATTATTCTTAGTTAAAATTCACAAAAAAAAAATTAAATCAATAGTATTGTTAGAATTTTAGAAAACTAAGTTGTATTGAAAAGAAATATATATGATAAATATCTCTGTAAAAAAATACTATGTTCTCGAATGATTGATCCTGGGATCTCTCACATTAAAACCCAATGCTCTACTAAGTAAATTTGGGTGCTGCTTCATAGCCTGGTGCAATAAAGAAAGAGTCCTTGCCTTCAAATTTTTGACCTACTAGCTCTTTGGGCTAGCATTTCTGTAATTGTACTAGCCTAAGCTCAAAATTACTAATCCAAAAAAAAAACCAAAAAAAAACCCCCCCAGAAATTATGAAGACAATTTTATCTAAATCTATTAATTCTTCATATATAGTCTTTCATGTGCCTTCTACATATAAACACATCATGCACCCTCATATTTTCAACCTCAGGCTGTTCTACAATTTTGCTACTGCTTTATGTTGTTCCAAGACTTCATGTGCTTGAATAGCATCAATTCTGAAATTTGATCAGCCAGAAACAAATTTTCCTGTTTTCCTTTGGGACTGACAGTAGTAGACTACGAGCATGATAGCCCAAAATAATTTTCACTAGACTCGGGCATTGGGCTAGTGACTAACGTTGAGGACTGAAGGAATAACTGTATTTTATTTGAAGAGTTACCAGCGTCAATTGGGGATTTGACAGTCAAAATTGCAATTTTACTTTGCGATGCTTAGCGAAGTCTGTAAAACTGGTGTTTGAGACAGTGACTTTCAACAATATGACAGTTATTTCATGGCGGTCAGTTTTATTGGTGGAGGAAACCGGAGTACCCGGAGAAAACCACCGACCTGTCGCAAGTTACTGACAAACTTTATTACATAATGTTGTATCAAGTACACCTCACCATGAGCGGGATTCAAGGTCACAACATTAGTGATGATAGGCACTGATTGCACAGGTAGTTGTAAATCCAACTTCCATACGACCATGACCACGAAGGCCCAGAAATAAGTTTACATCATTGTAAAACACATTACCTTTCTTGCCAATTCACTCTTATGTTTCTCCCACAATCCATGAGCTAAGAATTTCATTAGTAGATCCTTTAATCCTTTATATTCTTGCCACAGATCTGGGTTAAGTAAATTCTAAAGAAAAATATTTAAAAAAAGATTTAGTGATTGTTTTTAACACCAAATAAGGAAATATTCAGCTATATCATGGCAAGAACAAGTTACATTCGATTAGATGATGCTCGCTCTGTACTAGACCAACTCACTTATTTGGATTTGTATAGTGCTAACTCACTGACATGTAACAATCTGTGGGTAGACATGTCAGATACATTATCCTTATTCCGCGCCAACCAGTCTTTGTTCTTCTCACTCCTTAATGATGTATGGTTAGTGGGGAAGCAACAAATACCAATTGCATCGTCTTTAATTTGACTCGATTGTGGCTCGAACCCACGATCTATCATCTACCATACCTAGTTTTTGACAGGATTCTAGTTTGGAAATTATGCCAATCAAAATCAATCTTTTATTCGCACCTTTGATAGTGGTGACATAAACAAACATGGCAGCAGAAAGTGAAGGCAGTTTTAAAAGTTGTCACTTAAATCAAGTAGGAATTCAATGAATTTTTGAAAAAACGCTAAATTGTAAAACCCAAATTAGTTTTTATCGTGATCTTTTGTAAAGCATAATAAACTTATATCTAAATCTATATGTTGTTTTTGACAATCTGACTTCAAATATAACATATCTTATCTTAAATATGAATGGTGTTATGTGTGAGGGTTTGGAAACCATCATATCTGGAGAAAACAAATAGATCTGTCAAAAGAGTCACAGAAAAACTTGATCACATAAAGTTGAATCAAATGCACCTCGCCACTAGTTGCTATTGAACTCACATACTTCTATCATGATGTGAATGAGTGATTCTCGTTTAGCTCCAAATAAGCAAATTTTCAGTTATATCAAGGCGAGCATAAGTTACATTTTTTATGAGATGATGATGATGTCTGCTTTCTTCTAAACCAACACGTTGGATTTTTATAGTGCTAGCTCACTGAAACAACAGTCTGTGGGTAGACATGTTTCTCCACTCAGACACAGTCTGTGGGTAGACATGTCGCTCCACTCGAACACATTATTCTGATTTCGAGTATTTGCTTTTACTCCCTAGTGCTGCATTCTTAGCGGAGAAGCAAGAAATATCAATTTTAGAGTTTTTGGTATGACTTGACCAGGGCTTGAACCCACGATCTACCGCACTAGAGGCGAGCACACTAACCATTACATCACCCCTGTGGTTCCATCATGATGGGCACTGATTGCATAGGAATATATGTAAATTCAACTACAATACCATTGCAGTCAAGAAATCTATGGTTGGTTTGGTTTATGGTGTTTAACGCCACTTTCAACAATATTTCAGTGTTATCGTGGAGGTCATATTTATTGATGGAAAGAACCGAAGTACCATACTTGGAGAGAAAACCACCGACATGTCTCATACTGTTGTATTGAGTAAACCTCGCCATGAACGTTAGTGGTGATAGGCACTGATTGGACACAGGTAGTTGTAAATCCAACTACCATACGATCATGATCATGACAAAATGGCCCCTACAAAATTTGTGAGAGTTTGAATATTAACAAATTACAAACAGTTAATACATAATTACCTGTAAATAATTGTCTAAAGATTTTCTCCTCTTTTCCAAGAATTCTTGGTTCATATTTTTTAGCATTGTTTTACCGGGTAAGTTTGGTCCTGCTATGTCAGGGAACTGATAAAAAAGAAAGACAAAAAAAAACCAGTGAATGAATAATAATACAATTTTGACATTATAATTACATATTGACATGCTGGCAATTAGCTAAGCCAATAATGATTGTAAATGCGTTCCTGTTTAAATTCCAAATGAAAACAAGAAAAGAAGTATGCCCCCGCACTTGATAATTATGGACAAAGTTGTTTTGTTAGGAGTGATTTTTTAAAAATGAAGTGTGTCTGCAAAACACAAATGATGCCCCTGCCTGACCATAAGAAATTATAAACAAGTCAAAAGTTCTTTAACACTATGTATGATGTTCTATCATACTCAAGTTGTATACAGATAGTACCTTTAATTTTTCATTCCTGATATATAAATATAAAGGTATTACCTGTGGTGAAATGGGTATAATTCTATCTAGAATCAGCTTAGTTTTCTGGAAATGTACCTGTCATTTTGTGAATATTTGACCAAAATCCCTCTCCCCCGACTTTCCGTCACGGGGACGTAAAAAAAAAGTCCAACTACCTGTCATTATCAAATATTTGATGAAAATTAAAATTCTGTAGACATGCACACCTCCATTATGTGTATAAACATCCTACAAAATATTAAAGCTGTAGCTCTAAAACTGTAGGAGGAGATAGCCAGACAAACCATGTATCTATATCCGGACGGACGAACGGACGGACAGGGGTGAATTAATATTCCCCCCCGACTCTTTGTCGCGGGGGCATAAAAAATAGCTGTGAATTGGAGGAATATTTACTAAATGAAAAGATTAAATAACCAGACATGTTTAATACATGAACAGATCAAATAACCAGACATGTTTAATACATGAACAGATCATATAAGCAGACATGTTTAATACATGAACAGATCAAATAGCTCACATGTTAAAATCTTCTAATATAATATGTAGATATGTACACAGCCTTCAAGTTGAGACCATGAAATTTAAAAGTACTTATTTCTGCATTAAATACAACTTTTTTTTCTCTCACATTAATGACCAGAGGCTCTCAAGAGCCTGTATCGTTCATCTGGTTATAAAAAGAACCAATTGGTCCTATGTAAAAACTATGTCATGCAGTGGTAGTCATCTTGGAATTTCGATCAACATAAAAATCACAAAGTTTGTAAAGTACCTTCCAATGATTGATGCACAGATTAGGTATCGGTTCAATCAGTGCAATAGCTTCAGAGAAGAACATATTTCTGTATTTTCTCCATATAGTCCTGTGTTAATACTATGACATGTGGTGGCAGCCATCTTGAATTTCGGATTGGCATAAAAAACCCAAACTTTATAGAGGACCTTCAAATGATCCTTCCTGGGCAGTTTGGTTTCAATTTTCCATGTGGTTTAAGAGAAAAAGCGTTTTGAAACATTTTTTCCCAAAGGGTCCAAAGTTAAACTAAGTCCTGCCGTAGCCGCCATTTTGAATTTCATATCAGAACAAAAAACCTAAAGTTTGTAGAGGACCATCCAATGAACGTTCATGTACAGTTTGGCTTTAATCATATTTGTAGTTTCTGAGAAGAAGGCATTTGAACATTTTCCCATAGGGTCCAATGTTAATCTATGTCCTGCGATGGCGGCCATCTTGGATTTCCAATCGGCATAAAAAACATAAACTTGGTAGAGGACCTTCTAACGATCATTTCTGGGCAGTTTGGTTTCAATTTTGTAAGTGGTTTCAGAGAAGAAGTGTTTTGAAACATTTTTCCCATAGGGTCCAATGTTAAATTAAGTCCTGCCGTAGCCGCCATTTTGAATTTCATAGCGGAACAAAAAACCTAAAGTTTGTAGAGGACCATTCAATGAACATTCATGTACAGTTTGGCTTTAATCATATTTGTAGTTTCTGAGAAGAAGGCATTTGAACATTTTCCCATAGGGTCCAATGTTAATCTATATCCTGCGGTGGCAACCATCTTGGATTTCCGATCGGCATAAAAAACATAAACTTGGTAGAGGACCTTCAAATGATCATTTCTGGGCAGCTTGGGTTCAATTGTCTAAGTGTTTTCAGAGAAGAAGTGTTTTGAAACATTTTTCCCATAGGGTCCAATGTTAAATTAAGTCCTGCCGTAGCCGCCATTTTGAATTTCATAGCGGAACAAAAAACCTACAGTTTGTAGAGGACCATCCAATGAACATTCATGTACAGTTTGGCTTTAATCATATTTGTAGTTTATGAGAAGAAGGTATTTGAACATTTTCCCATAGGGTCCAATGTTAATCTATGTCCTGTGGTGGCAGCCATCTTGGATTTCCGATCGGTATAAAATACAAAAAATTTGTAGAGGACCTTCCAATGATCATTCCTGGGCAGTTTGGTTTCAACTCTCCAAGTGGTTTCAGAGAAGAAGCGTTTTGAAACATTTTTCCCATAGGGTCCAATGTTAAACTAAGTCCTGC
>MJUT01027637.1:283351-298929 GCA_002080005.1 Gigantidas platifrons
ATCGGCATAAAAAACAGAAACTTGGTAAAGGACATTCCAATGATCATTCATTTACAGTTTGGGTTCAGTCAGGTCATTAGTTTCAGAAAAAAAGATCTTTGAAATTTCAGCCAATCAGAGCATATTATTGGCCCTGGCAGCCATGTTGAATATCCGACTGGAACAAAAAACAGAAAGTTTGTAGAGGATCATCCAAGGAACATTCCTGCTAAGTTTGGTTCCAATTGGCCAAGTGGTTTCGGAGAAGAAGCTTGAAATGTGAAAAGTTTACAGACGCCAGACGACAGACGACAAGTGATGATAATATCATCATTTCTAAAATTACTAGATCAACCTACCTTTTCCTGAACTATCATATGGAGATCATGGAAATCACTGTATCTACGGTATATTTCTTGTATATCGTCTTCACCGTTAACTTTCTTTATTACTCTAACGGCAAACACAGCATAAGTCTTCCCAGACTTCTCTGCTTCTTTGACAATACCTAGAGTACAGTTAAATATTGACCTCAATATATGGGAAATGGTAGTGGGTTACTTCCCCTTTATCTTAGTTTATCATGGGCATGTTCAGAATTCTACCAAACTTACCCTTGGGTCACCAATGTTGCAATCATTTCCCAAGTGTCACCTATGGGTGAAATTTTATCAAAATTTTTAACCCAGGGTAAACTAAGCTACCAAAGTTCACCCAATCAAATTAATGGTTCATTATAACATTATAACTACTTACAATGGGGATGGGTGAGAGGGGGTTGTCATGTTGTCACGTTATAATACAGAAAGCCTGACCATAGACCATAGTGGGTAACATTTTTGGAGGGTGCCACGCTCCCTGCTCTCAAAACACCTCTTCTGTAGATTTCGATAAAGAGTAGGCAGCCATTGCAAATGACTTGACATTGCAGCCATTGCAAAAGACATAATCACTGGACGTTAAGCAATAATCAATCACTCAATCAATAAAAGTGATACCAGAATATTTATAGAGATAAAAAAAAATATGAAACAGCCACACACATTACAAGAGAAACAAAAACAAGCAATGATAAATTGCTATAAGAACTTTAATAATAATGCCTAATTAAAGAATATCTTATACAAATAAATTTTACTTACCAGTTTGAGAGATGAAAGCTTGGATGAAAATTTCTTCACCAGACTGAGACATATTTGTATTAAAGGAAGGCATCGAATTTTCTTCTGACGAATCATTGGCTAAATCTTCATTCTGTACAATACAAACATGTCACATGATCAGATCAAGTCAGTTATACATATAGAATAACAGCAATTTTGAAGGTCGAGACAGACATTATCGCTAATATCTCAACGAGTCCAAAAAGACGAGCTGGGATATTTGTGATAATGTCTGTCGATGCTTTCAGAACTGACGACAATGTTTATATCTGTGACGTCATAATGTGTTTTACGTCAGATTGACCAATAAACTTGCGCATGTGAGTTACGAACTGACCTAATATTTTTGTGCATCAAGGTCAGTTCAGTGATCCAGACTTTATCAACAGTACACAACAAAGGGAAAATGTCCAATTTGCTGATAAATTTTAATTTTGACTTTCATGATTTTTTTTTACAGGAGCTTTTACCAGTAACTACAGGAAATCATACTTTTGATTAATTGGTGTCTTCACCTATAAAAGTAAGCTACTGCCAAACTTAAACAAAACAAGTGTTGACATACAAAGATGTCTAATTAATCTGTCCTTGTGTGGTCGATGAAGCAAAAATAATCCGATCAAACTGTCGTAATGATATGCAAATCTCCTTATGATAAATATATAATATCATTAATTTGTTTTGTGAGAATGGATTTCTCAGAGCAATTTCACATCAAAGGGGAAGCCTGAGATGTCAGATCCAATGGGAAATCTATTTCGAGCAAAACATATTATTGATAGTATGTTTATCGAGGATTTGGTAACATGACATCGATGACGTCATTATAACGTCATATTAGATTGATTTTTTGATTTTTGGTGCTTTAACGCCACTTTCAACAATATTTCAGCTATATCATGGCGACCAATTTTAGTGGTGGAGGAAGCTGGAGTGCCCGGAGAGAACCACCGACCATGGGCAAGCAACTGGTAAACTATCACTTGCGGCTGCGAGTCGAGTGCACCCTTTTTTATAATTTACAAAGCCGGGCACGAACCCACGCTGTATTGGTGATAGGCTTGTATGAGTTGTTAGATCCAAGGACCTAACTCATTGAGCCACCTGGGCCCCCCATCATATTAGGAAACAGGAATGTTACGTTAACATCATGCTAGTTGCAGGGAAAATGTACAAATCATCGATAGTAAGCAAGCATGCAAAGTTTTAAGGAATTCCCTTTTAAAATGTAGGAATATAGGGATAGCTGCATGTACAAACATTTTGATGACCTATTCCTTTAAAAAAAAATAGCCTAAATCAAAATGCTGTATTTATAACAATATTTGTTTCTCCACATCGCAAGTATGCAAAGTTTTAAGGAATTCCCTTTTAAAATGTAGAATGATTTGTATGTACAAACTTATGTGATTGATGGATTGACAAAAACATTGTCTCTCCACCACAATTGGTCAATGTTCAAGAGTGAAAAAATCATCAAATCTTTACCTTTTTTTCTGTTATCAATTTCATGCCATCAAAATTCAAACTTATAAAATACAAGCATCTATCAAGGGTGGTTACGGTGTTTAACACCACTTTCAACAATATGTCAGAAAATATCGTGGGGGTCAGTTTTCATGGTGGAGGAAACCCGGAGTATCCGGAGAAAACCACTGAACTGTCGCAAGTCACTGACAAACTTTATTACATAAAGTTGTATCAAGTACTACTCACCATGAGCATGATTCGAACTCACAATTAGTGGTGATAGGCACTGATAGCATAGGCATTGATTACATAGGTAGGTGTAAATCCAAATACCATATGATTACGACCACGGTGGCCCTAATCAGCTATCAGAACTAAGATAAGAAATCAGATAATCTTACAAATAATTGTAATTCTATGAATACATTAATTCTTACACCAAGGAATTATTTTATAACCATTTTGAAATATGGTAAAACATAAGTAGTCTAGAGATCCACTGCTATGACTGAATTTACTAATGACATGCTTTCTAGTAATTAGCAGGAAATATCTAATGGGTTGTCTCCCTGGAAATTCACGGAATAACCAATCCAGTAGCTTTAATCATTGTTTGTGTGACTCAGCAATTTTTGAAAAAGTCAGGTCAAGCAAGTTATGATAAATAGAAATATTGATTCGATAGAATTTGATGGTTGGTTTATGGAGTTTAACACCACTTTCAACAATATTTCAGTTATATCATGGCAGTATAATTTGATAAGAATATGTAATGATACTCTCCACATCCTGGTTATCAATGGCTTGTATTCAGGAATCAATCATTATCTAGGGGAGGTAATTCTATCCAGGGGAGGTAATAGTATTGAATTTATATACAGGGTTAATACAATGATGCAAGGTCCATATCATACTAAAGCTTGTGTTGGTTTTTCGTGCATTGTCACTTACCCAAGTGATTTGATTGTTTTAGATAAATTTTATCACTATTATTGTCAACATTAATTTTAATCTCATGCAAAATTAAAAACAATGGGGGTATACAAAAAAAAATACAGTCAGACCTGTATTAAGAAAGACAAAGATTGATTTTAATTGATTGATTTTTGGTGTTTAATGCCATTTTTAGTAATATTTCAGGTATATCATGGCGACCAGTTTTAGTGGTGGAAGAAGCCGAAGTACCCGGAGGGAACCACCGACCATAGATAGGCAAGCAACTGGTAAACTTTATCACTTGCGGCTGCGAGTCGAGTGCACCTTATTTTGTAATTTACAATGCCGGGCGTGAACCCACGCCATATTGGTGATAGGCTTGTATGAGTTGTAAGGTAATCCAACTACCTAACTCATTGAGCCACCGAGCCCTAGAGAGAGGAAGTAAAAGTGGCATTATAATACAGATGACCTCTTAAAAGAGGTTCAATTCATATGAATTTTTCTATGATAGGACAAGGAAAGATCAGGAGATTTGACTGTATGTGATAGGACAAGGAAAGATCAGGAGATTTGAATGTATGTGATAGGACAAGGAAAGATCAGAAGATTTGACTGTATGTGATAGGACAAGGAAAGATCAGCAGAGTTGACTGTATGTGATAGGACAAGGAAAGACCAGGAGATTTGACTGTATATGATAGGACAAGGAAATATCAGGAGATTTGACTGTATATGATAGGACAAGGAAAGATCAGCAGAGTTGACTGTATGTGATAGGACAAGGAAAGATCAGAAGATTTGACTGTATGTGATAGGACAAGGAAAGATCAGAAGATTTGACTGTATGTGAGAGGACAAGGAAAGATCAGAAGATTTGACTGTATATGATAGGACAAGGAAAGATCAGAAGATTTGACTGTATATGATAGGACAAGGAAAGATCAGCAGAGTTGACTGTATGTGATAGGACAAGGAAAGATCAGCATATTTGACTGTATGTGATAGGACAAGGAAAGATCAGAAGATTTGAATGTATGTGATAGGACAAGGAAAGATCTGCACAGTTGACTGTATGTGATAGGACAAGGAAAGATCAGCAGATTTGACTGTATGTGATAGGACAAGGAAAGATCTGCAGAGTTGACTGTATGTGATAGGACGAGGAAAGATCAGCAGATTTGACTGTATGTGATAGGACGAGGAAAGATCAGAAGATTTGACTGTATGTGATAGGACAAGGAAAGATCAGAAGATTTGAATGTATGTGATAGGACAAGGAAAGGTCAGCAGAGTTGACTGTATGTGATAGGACAAGGAAAGATCAGCAGATTTGACTATATGTGATAGGACAAGGACAGATCTGCAGAGTTGACTGTATGTGATAGGACGAGGAAAGATCAGCAGATTTGACTGTATGTGATAGGACAAGGAAAGATCAGAAGATTTAAATGTATGTGATAGGACAAGGAAAGATCTGCAGAATTGACTGTATGTGATAAGACAAGGAAAGATCAGCAGATTTGACTGTATGTGATAGGACGAGGAAAGATCAGCAGATTTGACTGTATATGATAGGACAAGGAAAGATCAGCAGAGTTGACTGTATGTGATAGGACGAGGAAAGATCAGCAGATTTGACTGAATGTGATAGGACAAGGAAAGATCAGAAGATTTGACTGTATGTGATAGGACGAGGAAAGATCAGCAGAGTTGACTGTATGTGATAGGACAAGGAAAGATCTGCAGAGTTGACTGAATGTGATAGGACAAGGAAAGATCTGCAGAGTTGACTGTATGTGATAGGACAAGGAAAGATCTGCAGAGTTGACTGTATGTGCACTGATATTAAAACAAATGTGCCATTGTAATTATTAAGAGAAAGTGTAAGGAGTTATTTTTTCTTAATGCAGAAAAATCACATGAGGTGGGTGGGGTTTATTTCAAATCACTTTGTGAAGTGGTATAAAGCCATGGAAAATGGGGAGACAACCAACAAAAAATAAATTGAAATATGTGAGGTGAGTGGGGTTAATTTCAAATCACTTGGTGAAGTGATGAAGCCATGAAAAAAAAGAAGGTGGGGGGGGGGGGGTGTAACTGAAACAAGATGCTACACGCTACGTCGTGCTAAGAATACCCCCACTCGTTCATTTGTAGGTCGCACGGTAAACAGGAAGTAGATGTGCGGTAAACCTGGAAAGGGGAGACACGGTACAAGTCACCATGCCAAGGCCATATATAAAATATAAAATCATTTCTTCCAGTAGAAGCTGAGATATCTGTTACGAAAGTGTGAATGTACAGACGGACGGACAAGGTGATTGCAATATAGCCCCCTCTCTACGAGTGGGGGTATATAAAAAAAAAAAATTTATGCATTCAAAATCAGCTGTAGAAGTGGATCATCTTGACTTATTGGTACAATTGTATTTTACAGCATTTACATAGGATATAAATAAAAATCAACTTACTCCAAATGATGACCCTGACTTGGTAGAAATATCTAATGAAAAGCAAATAAGCATATTACAGGCATGTTTAAAAAAAAGGTAACAGTAAAACTGATGTTTGTTTGTCATACACTGACCTATCTTAAATAACAATCCAATGAAAATACCCCTCCTAGGGATGTAATCAAATAAAAGACTTGAACGCATTTGCAGCACCCACAGCCAAAAGTTCATCACCAATAGTTCAAAGAAGAGATCCCTATTATAGAATTCATGGATGTTTATTAGAGGTGAGAGAATGTTATACAGACAATATTAGTGCAGTGTCTAAAAATATACTTTATGTGTATGAGGTTAAAAACTGGGACAAAGATGAGATTCATCAAATACACATACACATTATATTTTAAGACACTGCATTAATACCCTGCAGAATAATCACATTAAGTCATCGACGTTTATATTTTGAATTAAATTTAAAAAATGATCCCTTGATTGCCCCTTTTGATATTTTCTGTCAACAGGAAGTGAACTGGATTTACAACTAGGTTCCCAAAGCTTCAACAAGTAACATGTGACAGGGGTACCAGGAAAAGCTATATTTTGGTCAGTGGCATTATATATAAAAAAAATTATCCTTTCAATACAATTGGCTTCCTGAAATAGAACAAGTGCAGGAAGAACATGTTTCTTTATGTCAGCATCAAGCTGCACAGATGTTTTAACAAAAAAGTAATAATGGTTTTAAGAGGTCACATGTCATTAACCTGAACTCATCATGGCAAATTTTGTAACCATCTTTTTAATTTAACTACCATAGTACCTTAGGACCCAAAATAAATTATAACTAGGGGATCAGTTTTATTGGTGGAGAAACCAGAGTACTCAGAAAAAACCACCAACCTGCCACAAGTCACTATTATCACATAGAGCTGTAACAAATATGCCTCATCAAGAGCAAGAATTGAACTCATTAAATTCAGTGTTGATAGACACTGATTGATTGTAGAGATACATGTGATGAAATCATGGAAATAAACATGTTATATTTACATAAGATTATGTAAGAGTTTCCTCCCTCAGGCATATGTGATTTTATCTGAGTTTAAGCCCTTTGATTTTGTTGCTCCCAGATACTTTTAAATTATTTGGCTTTCAAATATTTTGGCTTTGAGCGTACCTGATGAAGCTTATCAAGAACAATATCATGTACACTAGATCAGATTTCGGCTTTAAGCGTACCTGATGAAGCTTATCAAGAACAATATCATGTACACTAGATCAGATTTCGGCTTTGAGTGTACCTGATGAAGCTTATCAAGAACAATATCATGTACACTAGATCAGATTTTGGCTTTGATTGTACCTGATGAAGCTTATCAAGAACAATATCATGTACACTAGATCAGATTTCGGCTTTGAGTGTACCTGATATCAAGAACAATATCATGTGCACTAGATCAGATTTTGGCTTTGAGCGTACCTGATGGAAATTATTCCAGAAACGTGTCATGTGCACTAAATGTGATATTACAGGTTTTTTTTCACGTCAATTAATTATTTCAGTAATTGTATTTTAAGTAGGTCAGGATATGTTCTGTGAACAAACATCAATTGATATATGACCTAAAAATAGATGTATGAGTGACTCAATAGTAAGCATAGCCATAAAAGCCATATCAGATTGGATTTTATTTAAAAAAAAAAAAGGAAGATAGAGAGACAAGATACAAACTTACTTTTCCAAAATCATATCTCGTCATTAGTTTTTTATTTTTTTAATTTCATGTTGATTTGGAATTCTGAATATCAGTTGATGAATACACTTATACATATGCCAATGTGGTAAGCACGTCTTTTAAGAAAAATGATTTAAGAAACAAATTATAGCTTAGCAAATAAAAAAAAAGGCAATTATTTTAGCATGAAAATGGTCTAAATATGAAAATTTTGAGATCCACATCTGATAATGATAAAATCCAAACCGTTGATGAAAAAGAAATTATAGAATTCAAATATGCCCATATAAATGCCAATGTTTATTTATAGCATGACTAGAATGCTAGAAGACTACCACTATTACAAACCAGGAGACAACACCAGCGACTGATATTCTTTTACAAAGTGGTTGAGGGGCAGATACCAGTGATTATAAGACACCAAAAACCTAAGCAACACATCAGAGCTAAAACATTCCAGGACTGTGAAACCACGAACATTATAAACTCACAAGTCAGAAACAACACACGCGCCATAGTAGTTGAACATTCCAACACTGAACAACATAAAAACTCCTTATTAATAAAAACAGCCATTGACTGGAACCACCTAGAAAACAGTCTCGTAACAGCTAAAACCACAGAGGAGTTCAAAGGGCTACTAGCAAGTAGCAGCCCCATAAGCAACTAACTGCGCTCTCTTCCCCATCGTTTCATAGCCCAGCAGGGACTCTACGACGTATAAATACAGAAAGACTGACACAACCATGACAACCATACTTATTTAGGGGAGGTAACTCTTGAGTCATAACAAATTGACTGATGAAACCGTACCTTGGATAGATGTCTAAAAATCTTAAAAAATGAAAATATAGCAGCTAAGCTTTAGATATACTTGTAATATTTCAGCTATATCATAGTGGTCTGGTTTAATTAGTGAAAGAAAACCATCGACCCGACATAAATCTTACAAATTTTATCACATAATGTTGTATTAAGTAGAACTTGACACTAGATGGAATCAAACTCACTAAATTTAAGTGATGTCAAGAATGGATTGCATAGATACATGCAAATCACATGATCAGAGTTGCTACCAATCTCCACACAAAGGATTCTGGGTAACCTATATTAACTACTATCACCTTTGATTTCTCTCATGGCAGATATTCCACACTTTCATGCTTTGTTTACTAGTATCACGAGCAGACGGCAACATAGTCCAGTCCTAAATATGTATTCCTGAGGTAAAGGGGAGGAGCCTTTTTTCTGCAAGTGGCAAGGGTTATTAGTCCCAGAGGTATCCTCCGCCCATTAGTCAGTGTTTTGGCACTGACATGGTTTATAAGATATATTATGACTAAAGTTTATTAGATGTATTTATTATTAAAGTTTACAGTTCCTAAATAATGTAATTTGATCAAAACTACCATTTTTCCCCCTCACTGGCCTCAGGCTGGAGAGTGGGTTTTTAATAGGCGATAATTTCCTAGAGAGTGGGTTTTTAATAGGCGATAATTTCCTATGTACTGAATTCACACAAAGATTTAATAAAATGGATGAAAAAGAACTTTTTTGAGAAAATCCCAAATTATGGTTAAAACAGGTTAGCCCTTTTTGTCTTTTGATCATACCGCATCAGTTACAGGACAGCTTGACTATGAAAATAAAACTACATTTTCTGTTTTAATATACAACCCTGCTGAAGGGTTTAACACCACTTCCAAAAATATTTCAGATATATCGGGGCGGTGAGATTTATTGGTGGAGTAAACCGAAGTACCCGTAGAAAACCACCGACCTGCCGCAAGTAACTGACAAACTTTATTACATAATGTTGTATCTAGTACACCTCACCATGAGCGAGATTCAAACTTCAAACCTTAGTGGTGATTAGCACTCATTGCACAGGCAGTTGTAGATCCAACTACCATACGATCACAACTACGACTGCCCCATCTGCTGAAGTATTTCTATACAAGTACATGTGTATGAATATTTAATTGAAATACTTGTGCTGAAAAAAATTAAATTACTAATAGAGAAAATGAAGAAAGAAGATTTAAAGCACAATTTATAATACCCCTACACTGACAAATACCCCTACACTGACAAATACCCCTACACTGACAACTAACTTTTGCTTTGTTCTGAATACACAGGTGATTATTAAATAACACAGGTTAAATTCACAATGATTTCAGATATTCAGATTTAATTTAAAGTTTGGCTTAATAGACAAAAATTCCTGATTCTGTTTAGACTATTTTACCGTAGATATTCAGAATTAATTTAAAGCCTGGCTTAGACCAAAAATTTGTATTGTACGAGTTAGTAAATCACTAGGTACCCCTTTCAACTAGTTAATATACCCCTTGGTACCCCTTTCACTGGCATTTATATAACATGCATAACACAGAAAACACATCCACATAACAGACAAGACATTTTCATGCTAAAATAAATCGGCCAGTGCCAAGTACGTCTTCTATAACAGACATTTAAGATAAAGATTGCTTTAAATAGTGAGTCTTTAAACATAGCATTTGAAGCAACTGCCATATATTTGAAAATAAATCTTATACGAGATTCTTCTGATAAAAGCGTGGCATATCTGATCAACACTGGTCTTATCATTCCATAAAATTTCATAATAAACAACACTAAGTGTATTGATGAATGAGTACTTTATTAATTTATTAATTTTCAAAAAAAGCAAATTTTTAAAATAATGAAATTCTACGGGGAGGAACACAGTTACAGTTAGTACTATGCTGTGATCGGGGGAAATTCTAAAAATTTTGTAACTCAATTTAAATGTAAAAAAAATATGGACAGTTGTGATATAGGGAGATCTGAGTCACTCAAGCATGCTTAATGAAACCAAAAAAAAAACTAATATCATATCTGCTAAATGCACTGATAATTCAACAGAAACAAATTATTTGAATTATTATTATTTAAACAAAAAATTAATCTATATTTCTTTTAATCTTTTTCTTTTTTATTATTATTATTTTTATTTAAAAAAAAATTTAAAAACAATTTTCAATAAAAAAAGAAATTAATATCTGTTACTTATATAAAAATAATAATTATTCAACTAATTTGTTTCTGTTTTTCTCAGACAACAGTGTAAAAATAGTTAATTTTAGCATTAGTAATACACATGTGACCAATTCGTCCTAGATAATAACCTACTTTAAACCAAATGATCCTAGTAACTGGAAAAACAATACATAATACTTTCATTAGTAAAATGTTCAATCAAAACATATTTTCTGGATTATATACCTATTATGGGAATATTTTCATTGTAAATTTCTAGTTAAAAGTCTTGCCTTATAGTCCGGAAAAAAGTGATCACATATGCTACCCATGTATTAATTTTTGTGTGTAGACATTGTATTTTTGTTCTGTTTAAATATATAAAATATCTTAGTGTCTGTACATGGTACTTCTGATAGTGTTACATGTTAGTTCATCCTTTTAAAAACCAGTGACCTGTGGCAAGTCACTAACAAACTTTATCACATAATGTTGTACCGAGAAAACCTCACTATGACCTGAATCCAAACTCATAACTGTAGTGGCGAAAGGCGCTGATTGCACATACAATCATGACCACGACGACCCTTTCTTCTTCATGAGTCTTCCTAGTATTTAAAAATACATCTAAAGATATACCTGAAAAATTGTGCTGAAACATTTTTTCAATTCATATAAAATTTGCTTCATGAACCTTAATGGTCTACAACCAACAGCTGCACTCGTTTTAACTAGTAGTCCACACCCACTGACCATGTACTGTCTGTGTCTATTTTGTAGTCACATCTGTGTAATTATGTGTTCCTTTGAGCTCAAATGAATCTGTGCATTGTTTTTATTTACAGTGTGGTCATACATGTATCTGTTTGGCGGTCTCTGGAGTTCTAGATAACTGGTTGGAATCACATTAACCATGGTTAAACATTTTTATCCCTATTTCAAGTCAGGACCTCAATTTCCATCTGTTTCTATAGTTATTATCTCCATGTGTTCATGAGTTTGAGGATCATCAGAAGAGTCGCTCGTGTTGTGTTGGTCGGCTTTATCGTAGAACATAGACCCTTTCATGATAACTGCGGTCCTACATTCATCCGGGACATCTGTGCATGGAAAAAGTGTGATTTCCCGGAAAAATTGTGATGTCATAAACACATTTAATTGTTCTATGACATCATTTTACGGGAAAGGGTATCATTACCACTGACAAATGTCCCGGATGAATGCAGGTCCGCAGTTATCATGAAAGGGTATATTGTTACTTTTTTTTGTAATTTTCTAATATTTACTTTATAGTAATACTATATCTATCATATATACTATTTGTAAGCCTATATAAACATACCATCGTCAATACTGATATTATCACCATCTTCTAATCTTTCTTCCTTCACCAGACCTAAATCTTCCATTAACTTCATATATACGTTACTTTGTAGAAATCTCTCATAATACTGTTCTAAATGTAAAATCTGATATACCTGGAAGTAACGAGGATGATTCTGGTTAGAAAAGAAAAAAATGAAATATACTGGGTTTACCTCATTCCGATGGTCTTACGGAAACACACCTTGTAAAATATACGATACCTATCGTTTGAATGAATCTGTATTCATACAAACATATTATGCTATGAACTAATAAAAAAATAATAATATCCTTTTAAAACAGGAGTTTTAACCTTGTGTTCAAGTTATCGATTGTTGACAGTTCTCCGATGGGACCTTTTTTTACCTTAACCTCGTTCCGATGTACTGGGAATTCCCTGTTATGGAGAGCCATTGGGGCTGATATGCTTGACTGCTTTGGCAGGTTATTTATCAGTCAGATATATTTGAACCAAATAAAAGATTTTTTTATTATTTTAAAAATTCTGTATAACACACTTAGATGGAAAAAAGATTTAAATGGAAAAAACAACAAATGATTTTTTTTAATTGTTTGGGATTAAATTTTATGCACTTTTTGGCAATTTTCATTTTAAATATCACATATTTTAGGAGTTGGAAGAAACATATGATGGTATAATTCCAAAAAACAACGCTTGATCTTTTTTTCTAAGTTGTTCACTCATGCCGTATATTGCTTTAATTCCAGTCGTATTATCGAAAAACAACAAAATTCTCATAATTGTTAATCTGATTTTCCATAGTATTTTCTTGCGCACAACCGTAAGTGCAACTTTATTGACATTGGTAACTAGGAAGCTGGATAGCAGACGAACACAAAACAGTTTTCACATGTTCAATAAACGATATCTAAGTTGGTTTTTAAGATTTATCAAATGAGATGGCATATAAGGGTGAAGGAGAAGTTGAGATTTATTATTATATATAATAAAACGGCAAAAGCTTACCTGAAATGCAAGCATTTCCAAAAAGTAGGTGATGTAAACAAAGCGTGTCGTCAGTGAAACGTGACCTGCATCCTCGGACCGGCGACTGCGTAAACGGAGGTACGCAAATCACAAAAAGAAAATACCTCGGAACGAGGTATAACACGGAATGAGGTGAAGACAGTATATAAGTGAAACCATATACACCCCCCTTTCGAAAAGTCCATTTTTGACCTGTACTAGCCAGTCATGTCCTGCAACTTTTGAGAAAAAACATTCAGAGGAAAATAGATGAAATCAGTTAAATAACTGAAAAAAAAAAACCATCCTTGAAGTAAGCACAGGAAAATAGGCACTGGGCTAGCGTAGTTTATTAGACATTTTCATATTTGAAATTTACAGAAGGGGGGGCATAGATAATTAACCGTAGCAGCTTTAAGCTCTTTGGATTTGACTTGCTTTCAATGACTTTAAAATGATTTAGTTTTCCGATCTTTTGATTCTGAGTATACCAGTTTCCCAAACATGCCGGTCCGACGGGCAAATCCGGTAAAAATCAATTCGGTCCGGTAAAACATTGGTTTCCACCGGACCGACTATCCGGTATAAAATACTGGGTTACCTGATGAAGGTTATTCAAATAACGTGATGTGCACACTAAATCAGATATCTACTTTTTAAATTAATACAATGGATTAAGGGTATTAGGCATCCCATTCAATCAAATTCTAGTTATATCATAATTGTCAGTTTTAGTGGATTTTATGGGGGGGCCTCACATATGGGGAATTATTGTCTCTGTATGTTCATTGGAATCCAATTATCAAGACAGGGTTTTGCTTCTCACTGACCTGCTGACCCTCCCTCCCCCTACTCAAATAAAAAACAAACAAACAAAATATGCACAGTTCAAGATAACAATTTTCATTGTATATCAGAAATTCACAGTTTGGAAATCATTCTAAAAGTAAGATTTATCTCCCTTCATTCATAGATCGCCTAAGATGAGTTTTGTTGCTGGTTTGGATTTTTTGGCTTCTTTCTGTTCGCAAAATTTTGGAATTGAAATTTGGAATTGCCACTGTTTGGTTTAAGCAGAAATTAACTACTGAAATATACATTTGGAGTACTAAAGTAATATACGTAGTCAAACCTTGTTATTTCAAACTGTCAAATGTTGATTCCATGCACAACAGCTCCAAGTAAAAATTTAGTTCAACAACGACAAGCTAACAACGACAATGGACAGACAACATGTCCAGCATGATGGCAAAAATAAACATGACTTTTGGCTATGTGAGCTAAAAACACATTATTGTGTAGATATAGTATAAAATTTTGTCACAGTTTGCTTTAATTTGTAGAAAAGTTGAAAGGTAGCGATGGTAACAGGTCCTAAGAGCAATTTGTGTATTCGATTTGTCAAACACTACCAAAAGACGGACGCCCTTCAGGAGGGGTTAAACATGCAAGTAACTAACTAACTTGATCACAAAATGCTATATCAAGTAAACCCTGCCATGGGTGGCATCCAACTAACAAACATTAGTATTAAATGCACTGAACCGCATAGGTAGACATGAAATCAAATACCAACTACGATTTTGATCAAAATATCCCCCACTAAAAGGGAGACAATCATTTGAGAATCATGTGCACACCCCCCCCCTCTCTCTCTCCCAGCTAAAAGGGAGACAATCATTTGAAAATCATGTGCACACACCCCCCCTCTCTCTCTCTCCCAGCTAAAAGGGAGACAATCATTTGAGAATCATGTGCACACCCCCCCCTCTCTCTCTCCCAGCTAAAAGGGAGACAACCATTTGAGAATCATAACTACACTGTATACTCCAACTTACTTTTGCTGCTACTTCGTCAAACACACTTTCTGTCAAATATTTACTTTTAATACGTTGTAATGTTCTCTTCACCAAATCACTCTCCATTTTAATTCTCGATGATGCCTACAAATAAAGAGATATTACTCTCTAATTAATCATCTTTATTTTTGTATATTCAGGTATGATTCTGGTTAGAAAATAAAATAAATGAAAATCAATGGAAAATAGCTGAAACCATCTACATCCCTTTTCAAAATAGTCATTTTTGACCTGTTCTTAACATGCATATTTTTATCAACTTTCCGTAAACAATTTTCAGAGGAAAATAGCTAAAATCAGTTAAATAACTAAAAAAACAAATCATCCCTGTATATAGCACCTGCAGGCCAAACTATTGTTCACTGTAAGGGATTCATTTATTTTCATGGATCAAAATACCAGACGTTCGATGATACTTGAATTAATTCTCATTGTATTTTGCATTGATCTCTCGGAATGATTTTGTCTGCATCAACAACCTGACTATGATACTTGAAAATATCGGTCAGTGTGATGTCACATTATGACGTCTAAAGGTATATTGTCTACCACATTTGTATTTTTTCATACTCAAAATTATTGTTGTTTTCCGTACTGAC
>MJUT01027637.1:299618-326514 GCA_002080005.1 Gigantidas platifrons
TCATTATCTAGATGTAACCCATTACATCATTATCTAGATGTAACCCATTACATCATTATCTAGATGTAACTCATTACGTCATTATCTAGATGTAACTCATTACATCATTATCTAGATGTAACCCATTACATCATTATCTAGATGTAACTCACTACATTGGTATTACCTATATGTACACTATGTTTTAATGAAAGCATGAATAACTTAATATTCTATTTTTAAATTGCCTTGCACACAAACCTTTTCTGATAAATACTGATCGTGGATGATTAATGCTGCTCGTCGTAATGATTCTAAATCAGCTTCAGTTGCCTCCCCTCCCATTGCACGTTGCCTCGCTGCCGTAATCTGCTGCTCTGCAGCTGCACGAAATCCCTGTATTCCAAAATATATACATATGTAAATAATGCTGTCATTGCTTTCTTGATTCAATTACCAAATGGTATCCAATCATCTCTATGGTGGGTGGGTTTTGATAAAAATAAACAATTCCACTTTGGTTGGGTTAGGGTTAGGGCTAAGGTGTTTGACGTCACTTTCAACAATATTTCAGTTATATTGTGGCGGTCAGTTTTATTGATGGAGGATCCGGAGAAAACCACTGACCTGTCGCAAGTCACTGACAAACTTTATCACATAATGTTGCATCGAGTACACCTCGCCATAAGCGGGGTTTGAACTCAAGATGTTAGTGGTGAAAGGCACTGATTGTATAGGTAGTTATAAATCAAACTACAATACGATCATGACCACGACGGCCTCATCCACTTTAGGAAAATGCATAACATTTACCCTTACACTAAAAAAACATTTTGTGAAAGGAGCTACATCACTCCTTGATTGCAGATTTGTCTAAATATGTCTTGAGATACATATTTTCTACCCAATGATAAGCTTGGAAGAAGATATATTTATTATACATAGTTTAATATAAGAAGTCAGTGAGCCATAAAATGTTAGTTAGAATAAAAGATATTCTCAATCATTAAGACCTAATATTACTGATGATTTGTTCATTTTCCCTTTACACGCTATAATATATATCATCAAGCAACTAGCGTGATATTAACATAATATCGCTGTTTCTCACCAAAATAATGATAAACATACATGTACTATCTTTAATATGTTTTGCTAGAAATGGATTTCTCATCATATCTCACAACTCAGGCTTAGCCTTCGATGTGAAATTGCTCTAAGAAATCCATTCTCGCAAAACAAATCAACGTTAGTATATATTTTTCAACATGATTGTACATGTGTGACAGTCATATTCTATGTGTGATACATATGTGAGAATCATGCATCTCACAACACATGATCCTTTTTGGCATTACAATGTGGAAAATGTTGCACAAACAATCCATTTCCCGCTAGTCTTTATAAAACGTTGAACTTGTGATTGCTTCAAACTACTGTAAACCAACTTATTTTTGCGGCTATTATGTTTCGCGTTTTTCTGCTTCAAGACAGTTTCACGGAGATTTAATTTCGCGATAACCAAAATGTTCTTGTTTCTTACACACTGTACTCTACCGCGAAAGTCGCGAAGGTTTATAGCGCGCGAACAAAAGTTGGTTTACAGTACATGTATTAATTACTGTATCAATAATTTCAAGCTGCTTATTGGCAGTTTTATATCTAAAATGTGGATGCTAATTTCAAATATAGTAATTATTTTTTCAGTAAACTGCATGGTTTAAGGTTAGGGTTTTGGTGTCTCAACGCCACTTTCAACAATATTTCAGCTATATCATGGCAGTCAGTTTAATTAGTGGAGGAAATTGAATCTATATATATATTTTATATATTTACTCAGAGAAAATCATCGCATGGTTTAGAAGTGAAAGAATCTTTTTTTTTAATAACGGCTATTTTAAAGTTGGACATAAATATCTGATAATTTCCTGAATGATGAGAGAAAAATAATCAGTGATGGTCAATAATATGAGATGAAACAATTCCAAACTCGTGTTCATCTTTTCCTTTATCAGAAACTCGGCAAGCCTCATTTCTGACATGAAAATGTGGACCCTCCACTCGCTTGGAATTGTCTCATCTCACTTTATTTACCATGATGGTTATTACAGTCTAAAAGCCTTACCTCAACATTTAAATAAAAAAATAAATACATGTGACCCCCAACACTCGTCATGAACTCTGAAATAAAATAAAAAAGATATCCATTACACAAAAAAACTTGCAATTTTCATCAATTTATTAAATACTTAACTTTATTTCCAGATTTTATTAACACATAACACTCCCACATCCCTCCCCCTTTAGTCTCAGTCCGAAAATTCTAAAAGAAAAATCTCTTGTGTCGAACCCATCTAATGACTGGGAGGTAAAACAGTCCTGTGATTTCTTCAGCTTTGTATGTTTTAAGTATCTTCCTGTGTTATCACCACTATAAGGTATGTGAGATTGTACTTTACACAACCTTATGTGATACTAGATAATAATTGAGTGTTTGCTGTTTAACGCCATTTGAACAGTTTTCAGCTATGTAAATCTAATGGTGAGAAAAAAGTTACTTTTGATGAGATAAAGATGATGTCTGCTTTGTATTAGACCAAAATATGAGTTTGATGTTCACAGAAACAGCAGTCTACAGAGAGACATATTCCTCCACTCAGATACAGTACCATGACTACAAGAAAACCTATCTTTGCTCTGACTCCTTAACGCTACATGCTTAGCAACAAATAAACAACTTGATAGTCTTGGACTTAACCTGACCAGGTGTCAAACCAACATTCTAATATGACGTCCTTCAAACGCTTTGGGTCCAAACCTGTGGTAAAATATGCGTATATTGGTATATCAGCTGATATCGGCAATGTCATAATTTGCTTTGGCTGTTATATAAAAATAAATACCGTATTTGTCCTATTAGAATATAAATAATTCATGGGGGCTTGAATATATATTGATTTTACAATGGGTTGGCCCTTTATGTCAATATTTTACCCCTCGCTATCGCTCGTGGTAAAATATTTGGCATAAAGGGCCAACCCGTGGTAAAATCAGTATATATTCAAGCCCCCATGAATTATTTCTTAAATATACTACATCTGAGGAGTGCATGCTATCCATTACATCATTGAGGCCTTTTAACAACAACCAATCAATGATTAATCAAAATAATGAGAAAATTATCTCCCTTTAACAAGAAAGCAAAGGGAGGTAATAAAATGCTTGATTCTGATCTATTTGTGGTTTACATTTTACAAGGTTAAAATTCTTACCTATAAAAACAGCTAATGCAATATTATTTTCAATAATTTCATCTAAAGTAAGTACAAATATATTCTTTGCCCTACAAATATCTGCTATCTGTAATAGAATAAACATGAAATAACCCTTTACAATGTAATACATACATGTACTATGTAATGGAGAATACACTCCAACTATAGATTAAAAAAAATAATCAACGAAAGATGTAAGGGTCGAGTCATACATAATACAATTAATACATTTCCATCTGCAAAAGTGTTTTCATTCTATAATTCTTACACTCTTAATGTCTAGAAAGCCAAATAAGACAACAACTATCAAAAATAAAACAATCATTTTTTATCGGCATACATACTTTCGATTCTCATTTATATTAAGATATTTCAAGGTCTTTCAAGAGTCCCATATCTTCACCTATGGTCAGCCTGATGTTTAATAACTTGCGGTTGGTTTGTTATTTGTTTTTTTTTTTAATTGAGAGCATATATTGTAAAGTTCAGATATTCCTTAGTTCTGATTCTGAGCCAACTAGCAGTCTTCGAAATTAGACTTTCGAATTTACTGGCCAGAAAACTTCAAAATTAGAATATTTATATAGATTCTATTGAAAAAATTTGTCAAAAGTCACTGGTCCGAATCAATTTTCACTGGCCATGGGCCACCAGACCACTGCTAAAGCCGATGACTGATCTAGTCTTTGCATTTACCCCATAATACTGCATGCTTAGCAAAGAAGCAACAAGTAACAATTCCATAGTCATTGGTTTGACATGACCGAGACTCAAACCAAGAAACTCCCACACTCGAGCATGTTAACCATTACACCATCGATGCGGTTTGACTATTCACACAAACTAAACAAGGGGTTAGGATTATGGTGTTTAATGCCACTTTCAACATTATTTCAGTTATATCATGGTGGTCAGTTTCATTGGTGGAGGAAACCAGACCAGGAGAAAATCATCGACCTGTTGTAGTCACTGACAAACTTTATCTTATCATGTTGTATCGAGTACACCACTCTATGAGCAGGATTCGAACTCACAACATTTGTGGTGATAGGCACTGAGTGCATATGTAGTTGTAAATCCAACTACTATACGATCATGACCATGACAGCCCCATAACTAAACGAGGATACAGAGTTAAGTAATCTTTACTTACATCATTATTATCATCAACTCCATCAATTAATCTCTTTATTCTGCCCTCACATGTGCTCTTAACAAATAATAAACTATTTACTTACATCATTATTATCATCAACTCCATCAATTAATCTCTTTATTCTGCCCTCACATGTGCTCTTAACCAATAATAAACTATTTACTTACATCATTATTATCATCTACACCATCAATTAATCTCTTTATTCTGCCCTCACATGTGCTCTTAACAAATAATAAACTATTTACTTACATCATTATTATCATCTACACCATCAATTAATCTCTTTATTCTGCCCTCACATATGTTCTTCACAAATAATAAACTATTTAAATTCTGTTTTACTACTGCGTCTGAAGAAGAAAATAAATAATGACAACATTGATGAAGCAAAAGGGATATTCAAAATTAAATAAATGATTTTTTAATTTTAATAATTACAATTCATTTAGAACACCACCCATTTTGATTGGTGAAAAGCGTAACATGCGACATAGTAATTCCAACTTGATCAGTCAATGAAGCAAACAACTATGTAACCATGACAACCTCTGGGATTATTTTCAAATATTACAACATAAACTAATAACGAAGCACAATAACAACAATTCTAACATGACGTCCTTCATTGGCTATATAAATAATACAGTAATAAAACTCATGATATATTTTAATTCGCTCATGCGTATTGACGAACAAATTACAAACATAATTCCCTAGTGAATTTATGTATTCATACAGCACTGTGGTGCATAACAAATATAAAAATGCCCGTATTGTTTTACCTATATTTTTCCGGAATATATACTTAAGACAACCATCAATGGACTTTGACTTTTGAAATTTAACATCTTCCGGAAGTCGTTTACAAGGAACGCTGATGGCATTGAAACACATGGTTACTGATTTATTTTAAGATTTTGTGAGCATTTTACTTGTTTAAGTTGCTAAATTCAAAATGCCATTAAACTGGAAAATATCAGTAACTTCATAGCATCATAGTCTATTTATACATAAAAGAAAAACAACTGTAAACTGTAAAACATGAAGGTTAGTGAATTTTGTTATGAAATGCATTTCCATTACCGACTTCCACTTAAAAAAAATAAGTTAGATTTTTCCTACTAGAATCGAAATAATTCATGGAAGCCAGAGTTTGTATCATGCTTTAACATGGGTAACATTATTTTCGTTGCATTTTATCCCTTGCTAACGCTCGGGATAAAATTTGTACAAAAATAATGTTATACATGTTAAAACTGTATACAAACTCTGGGTTCCATGAATTATTTCTGAAATGAAAACAAAACTAGAGCTCTTAAGAGACTGTATCGCTCACTTTATCTAAAATTAATGCACTGTTTTGGTTCAAAGTTTTTAAGAAAAAGTTTTGAGGATTAATATTTAATACAACTTGTAAAATTATATGCCAACGATCAAGTGATTGTTGCTTAACAAGAGGTGAACAATTTTTCAGATGTATGTCACAATTTGATGAGATGATGATGGTGCCTTCGTTGTATTAAACCAACATTTTGAGCTGGACTTTTTTTTTGCAAAGCTAGCTCAATAAGTAGAGTCTGAAGATACTAAAGGGGTAATCAGAATCCGTATATCAAAGAAGGACAGACAACATAATGGCCAAATGAAAAAGTACAAAAGGACAAACAATGATCTACAATACATACATATAAAACTAAAGATCGAGTAACACGAACCCCACTAAAAACCGGGGGTGAACTCATGTGCTCCAGAAGAGTAAGCAGTTCCTGCTCCACTAGTGACATCCGTTGTGTTAATCTAGTTACAAACCCGGTGATAAGTCATGAATGAGGAAAGGACCGGAAAGTGTCTACGACAAGTGGAACATATACGTGGTCATTTGTGACACAGATATTCTATAATGGGCAACCAAGTCATGGTGGCGACCGTAAAACTTTTGAAGTGATGACTTCAACTTAACCAAGAGGAACCCTTGGTTCAGTAGCTTCCTTGTTAGCAGCAACCCTCTATCAAGGAAATCCTGATAGGAACCACAAGCTCTGGAATATCATATCAACTGAGAGATATATACTCCATATGCAGGTGCTGCTAGAATGTTTCTTCATATAAATGGAAAGTTCACAATGGGAAAATTGAAATCATCTCTTTTGTCGTAACAACAGTCAATAGACAGACACGGTGCTCCACTTGTACACATCATTCCAATTCTCAAGCAATCAGTCTTTGCTCCAAATCCTTAACTGAGAAGCAGTCAATATCAATGTCATAGTTTTTGGCTTAACATGAATTAGGATTGACTTTGACATTCTGCCCTTTAGACAAGTTACATCATAGAGGCAGTTACAACCTCTTGATAAAGTTAAGCTATAAAATGAAATAGCCCTTATATAATATGCTATATACTGTCACTGCTCCCAAAACCCATGGTTCTTCTGACATATTTTATCTACAATAACTGCCCACTGAAACCATAGTGCTCCTGCCATATATTACTTTTACCATCAATGTCCTTCCACTCCCTCAACCCTCAAATCCCTGGTTCTCCTGACACATGTTACCTACCATCAATGTCCCCCTCCCCCAACCTCCAAATCCCTGGTTCTCCTGACATATGTTACCTACAATCAATGCCCCCTTTCAACCCTCAAATCCATGGTTCTCCTGACAAATGTTATTAGTAATAAATTCCCCTCCCCCAACCTCTAAATCCCTGGTTCTCCTGACATATGTTACCTACTATCAATGCCTCCCTTCCCCAACCTCCAAATCCCTGGTTCTCCTGACATATGTTACCTACCATCAATGCCCTTCCTCCAACCTCCAAATCCCTGGTTCTCTGACATATGCTCCCTACCATCAATGTCCCCTCCCCCAAATCCCTGGTTCTCCTGACACATGTTACCTACCATCAATGCCCTTCCCCCAAACTCCAAATCCCTGGTTCTCTGACATATGTTACCTACCATCAATGTCCCCTCCCCCCAACCTCCAAATCCCTGGTTCTCTGACATATGTTATCTACCATCAATGCCCTTCCCCCAACTTCCAAATCCCTGGTTCTCCTGACACATGTTAACTACCATCAATGTCCCCCTCCCCCAATCTCCAAATCCCTGGTTCTCCTGACATATGCTACCTACCATCGATACCCTTCCCCCAACCTCCAAATCCCTGGTTCTCTGACATATGCTACCTACCATCAATGCCCTTCCCCCAACCTCCAAATCCCTGCTTCTCTGACATATGGTACCTACCATCAATGTTCCCTCCCCCAACCTCCAAATCCCTGGTTCTCCTGATACATGTTACCTACCATCAATGCCTGCCTCCCCAAACCTCCAAATCCCTGGTTCTCTGACATATGTTACCTACCATCAATGTCCCCTCCCCCAACCTCCAAATCCCTGGTTCTCTGACATATGTTACCTACAATCAATGTCCCCTCCCCCAACCTCCAAATCCCTGGTTCTCTGACATATGTTACCTACCATCAATGCCCTTCCCCCAACCTCCAAATCCCTGGTTCTCTGACATATGTTACCTACCATCAATGCCCTTCCCCCAACCTCCAAATCCCTGGTTCTCCTGACACATGTTACCTATCATCAATGCCCCCTCCCCCAACCTCCAAATCCCTAGTTCTCTGACATAGGTTACCTACCATCACTCCCCCCTGAATCCATTGATCTCCATTTATGTATATCCTGTTCTACTAATTCTTTAACAGCTTCTAATTCTTCAATGTCTACAGAACTTTTGGCAACATGTAGAAATGTTTCGTTGGTAAATGTCGTTTCTTTACACTAAAAAGTAAAATGTACATATCTTTGTACAAGAGGTCATAAAGTATGTACAGTAATGGTGGACGATTAAGAATGAGATAATATGTCTTTTGAGTCATTGTCATTCTGTCAAATCTTTTAAATTACAAAAAAGGTGCATTCGACTCGCAACTGCAAGTGATAAAGTTTACCAGTTGCTTGCCCATGGTCGGTGGTTCTCTCCGGGTACTCCGCCTTCCTCCACCACTAAAACTGGTTGCCATGATATAGCTGAAATATTGTTGAAAGTGGCATTAAACACCAAAAATCAAATCATTTAAATATCTGTCAATAATGTTCATTTCATACAGAATTCTGTTTTATTCAGAGTTCAGCTTACATGGGTTTTAATGTATATCAGATTTATCTTATCAGACTCATCTTATATTTATATGAGTGAGTGACTATCATTGTTTAATGCTGATTAAGCAATTTTCAGCTATAATATCATGACAAAAACATGATGAGATGATGACAATTATTTCTGTTTTGTACAAGACCAACAAGCTAATTTGGACTTTAATATCAGCAACTCACTGAAACAACGGTCTAGACACATTATCCTGACTACGAACAGTCTAGACAGACATGTTGTTCCGCGCGGATACATTATCCTGACTACGAACAGTCTAGACAGACATGTTCTGCTCGGATACATTATCCTGACTACGAACAGTCTAGACAGACATGTTGTTCCGCTCGGATACATTATCCTGACTACGTACTAACACTACTCTGATACTTTGCACTCATCACACATGGGTTACTGATCCTGAATTCAGAGGCTGTTATAGGGGTAGGGTAGGATTTCAACTTTATCTCAGTTATGTTGTGGCAGTCAGTTTTATTAGTGGAAGAAACTGGAGTACCCAGAGAAAACCACAGACCTGTTGCAAGTCACTGACAAACTTAACCACATATTATTGTATCGAGTACACCATCCCATGAACGGGGTTCGAACTCATTTCAGTGGTGATTGCATAGGCAATTGTAAATCCAACTACCATACGATCACGGCCACTACCGCCCCAGTTGTTATAGAAATATAATTTTATTCAAAATCTTTTATTGGTCAGTAGGACACAAAAATAGGACACAGTGGAGCCAATCAGATTCAAGATGAATAATTCATGACTATAAGTATTTCTCTGTCAGTTGCCCCATGGGCGATGAGTCAGTGGAGAGTATCTGAGCATGATCAGCCATGAGCTACCGATAATGGTTTTACCTGATTATGGATAAAAAGCATGATCTACTGTACTCGAGGCAAGCATACTAACCATCACACCACAGAGGTGGTCACTCATATAAAGGCCATTCTTTTACAAATGTGCATTGTAACATAAATGACTTTTTTTTCCTTTGATGTTTTTATGGATTATTCAGCTGAAAATGTGTTTCTAGAAAACCATTGTCTATTATCTGGGATTGATATTGTACCATATTCAATTAATAAACTATTAAAATTTTGTTGAATCCAAAAGCAAATGGGTGGTACTTACACCATGGTACAACATACAAGTCTGAATGTTGTACCATAGCTAAAAATGTCAATCATTTCATTTCTGTTACAAAACATATATACAGCGTGTCGTACTCATGAACAAATTTAAACAAACTCATCCTTTGGATTTGTTTTTTAAATAAGTTAATTCATAAGACCCATGGTATATCTGATATTTCAAATCTAATAACAACAGTATTACTTACCCACCAGGCCATATTTTGATTACAATAATCTGGGTCTGACATTAATTCTATTGTAGGTAAAAATATACCATTAACTAAAACTTCCTACAAATATACAATAAATATACCATTAACTAAAACTTCCTACAAATATACAATAGTATAGGGCATCATCGTGATTTATAGACTGCCCAAGGGACAGTAGTATTGACTGATACATTGATAATGCCTGAGGATTTCATTGAATAATTTTGCTCATTTTAGTACGATCTCTGTTGCGATTTATAAAAGGAGTGCCATGCGGGCATTATTATGTTAACAACTGGTTAATTTCTTCAATGCAGATTAATGCATGACACATGACCATGTCTACACCAATGAAAAAGTCGAATTTAGAACTGATATGAAATAAACTTCATTATTGAGGAGTTAGTAGGGTTATGGCGTTTAACACCACTTTCAACAATATTTCAGTTATATTGTGGTGGTCAGTTTTATTGGCGAAGGAAACCGGAGTACCCATAGAAAACCACCGACCTGCCGCAAGTCACTGACAAACTTTATCACATAATGTTGTAACGTGTACACCTTGCCATGAGAGAGATTCAAACCGACAACTTCTGTGGTGATAATTGGTACTGATTGCACAGGTAGTTGTAAATCCATATACCATACGATCACGACCATGACAGCCCCCTTGATTATTGATGATTTGTAAATTTTTCCTTTGATCTGTACATATGACAATAAAAGATTCATAAGAAGCAATATAGGTGTAAATTATCGATAATTTTAATACCAGTTTTCTGCTGTAAATGTGTCACAAAGGTTAAAAATTGGAACAATGTGTCTATATGACATGCATGAGTGGTCCTTCTACTTCCAGCAAATAATCTACATAAAAAATATTTTGACAAACTAGCCTGAAAAGAATTTTTAAAGACTTTTTTTTCTATTTAACTATGCAAATTTTAACTTTTTTTTCTATTTAACTATGCAAATTTTTAACTTTTTTTTCTATTTAACTATGCAAATTTTAACTTTTTTCTATTTAACTATTTTTTATGCAAATTTTAACTTTTTTTTCTATTTAACTATGCAAATTTTACATCAGGGAGCGTAATTTCAAAATGAAAAAAAAGTCTGCAATCGAAGCCTACCTTTTATAGTCTTAAAATTTGTGTATTTATTTCAAAAGGTTTGCTTCAGTGGAATTGTACTTATTGAGCTGAAACCAACACAGGACATACAGACAGGAGTATAACATAATGCCCCATAAACCCTGTAGCAGGGGCATAAGAATTGAAATGATTTGTTATATTTACAAATGGAGTGTGTTTTCATACGAATTATGTGTTAATGTCTTCGAGTGTATGAGATATATATATATATACGGTACATAAACTGTAAATCTTGTTTTTGTTTATGATGTTGTTGGTCATAAGATGAACACGAACCATAATTCATTTTAACCGCTGTTATTGATAATCAATTTATTTTAGCCACTTTCATAAATCTCCGTTTAATCTTGATTGACCATCAGATTAACCTAATCCTTACCTACAGCAACATCTGGTGTCCTTCGAACAAATGTGAATGAACTTTATTCTCATAAACCAATACATTTAGTACACAGTTATCATAAATATAATATATAGATATAATATACCAGATAAAGATGAGTAAACAAAGACATATAGGGGTTAGGGTTATGGTGTTTAATGCCACTTTCAACAATATTTCAGTTAAATCACGGCTGGCAGTTTTATTGGTGGAGGAAACCGGAGGACATAGAGAAACCCAAGGACCTGCCCGCAAGTCACTGACACACTTTATCACATAATGTTACATCAAGAGCGCCTCGGCATCACAATTATAGTAGTGATAGGCACCGATTACACAGGTAGTTGTAAATCCAACTACCATAATGGCCCCTACACTAATTTGTAATACTGAACATAATACATTTTTAGCAACATGCTAAGTAGAATTTAATAATTGTAAATTTCTTGAAAGTTTACAGAATACTATATAAAAATGGCAAAATTCTGAACACTGAAAATGTTACTATTTATACTGTTCAGAAAAATGGAATAAGAGGAGAAAATTAACAAAAATATGTAACACAGAATACATGTACTGTGAAGAGATAGATTTTGATGGGAAAAAAATAATCCATTTTCATAAATATTCATACATATGTAAATTAAGAAAAGAAAATTTGAATAAAACAACAATGACTTCAATATCAGTACTCACCCTTAAGATATACCGGAAAGATTTATTATGAAAATCTTCTTGTGGTAAAAGTAAAAATAACAAAACTTCACTTAAATCTTGGAGATACTCTGCAAGACAAAAGAAAAATTCAAATGTGCTGAAATGTTTTATCAAAAATAATGCATCATGGTCATTATAATGATCGGAGTAAACGTTACGAGGTCCACAAAGGAAAGTTTCCATTTGGTCCGGTAGTGTCAGAGACAAAGACGTTAACATACGACGAGGAAGACGATGACCGACCCAAAGTGACGATAATGAATAGATCACATGTTCTTTTGTACCAGCTAATAAAATTGAGTGCCATGATATAACTGATATATTTCTGTAAAAATATGTGCAAGAAAAATCAGGATTGATTGATACATGTTGGTCCACTCAGACACATTATTCCGATTCTGAGCCAATAAGTCTTTGATTTTACTCCTTAAAGCTGCATGTTTAGCGAAGAAGCAGAAAATACACATATTTTTCGAGTTTGGTTCGAACAAACCGAGGCTCAATTCCACAATCTACTACACTCGAAACGAGCATGCTAACCATTACACCACTGATACAGCTTTTGGGATAACCATGGTGTATAACTATGGAAAACCAAAAGTCAAAGTCCATAAATAAGTAACTAAGCTTTTTCCTCTCATCCACGAATTAAAATATCAACGAAATTGTAACTTTGCTTGCACGAATGAAAGTGAGCTAGTGTGGTTTAATGCAAACGAACAATTTTCAGTAACATCTTGTTTGAGAACAAATTACAAAAATTCAATGAATTGATGATGATGATTTTTGTTTTATGCTAGTCCAACCTTTTATTTGTGTTGTTGATTATAATAATATCTTTGCAGAGGCTGTTGTAGCCACCACCATAGAGTAGTCACATATACATCTATCTACGGAAATCAATGGCAACTAAGATTTGATTGATTGATTGATTGTTGTTTAACGTGAGCTTTAGTAGTATTTCAGCAATATCGGGGTGATTTGAGAGTTTGATTTCCATTACTGGTAATTAGGTTAACTCGATATACCTTAATGTGATAAAGTTTGTCAGTGAGTTAATTACCTCAGGTCGCTAATTTCCCTGGTTACTCCAGTTTCCTCTACAAATAAAACTGACCGTCACAATATCATAAAAATATTGTTGAAATTAGTGTTGATCATCCATAGTTATTCCCCCTTTATCTTTGTTCTATACTAAACTTACGTCTTTCAGCGTCTGGATCTAAACAGACGACATCTCGACACATATCCTTTTCCATTTCAAGTTCAAGGTCAAAGAATTCTGACACAACATGTTCCTCATACCCAGCTACAAATTAATGAAGATACAAACAAAAAATGTACAATGTATTTAAAACCTCAACACAAGTCAAAGATCTATTACATAGTAAAGTCAATGGCTGAACAAATGGAATTATCAAACAAGCTCAAGGTAAATATTTTGTGTATTTTAAGATTTTGAGATTAATTATTATTCCTTAAGCATCAAGGTGTGTTCGAAATGCTAGATATGGTCGTATATTTTATTGACATGTGAAAATAATTTTCTGTTTGTACTTTTTTCTTCGTTTTCATATTAAAAACAAAAGTTTACTTATTTTGTATTAAAGGGGCATTAGCTATGATTTTGACCAAAAAAATTATATGTTATGGAAATTAGTAAATAGCTTTAAAATGATGAAATAAAGGTAAATATTTCACATTAAACAGCTTATCGAACCACTTTCCGCCTTTTGAGAACGAAAATTACCATCAATTACTTATTTGCTTGCAAGCAAATAATTTGACCTCGCTTTTTCCGTATGCAATTGATCTTACTAGTGACAGGTAAAAACGAATAATTTGTATTTTGTCGCTTATTAACTGCCAACTGGCATTGTACTTTGTCCGTAATTAACACCAACTAAAAGCAGATTCACAAAAAATAAGAAATAAGTGCATTGTTGTACTGATTTAATGACGATTCGACAAATTCCGTAAACAATGTCGATAATTAATAAGATGACGTCCATTTCTTGATCGATCTCAAAACACGAGCAGTAGCAGGTTTTTCCCCCGATGCGCGTACATTTCATAACATCTATAAGTTACAGAAACACGTTTTATTTAGGCATCAATCATATCTGATAGTTTTTATGGGTACTGTAAACCGGGTAATTTTCGCGGCAGTTTATTTTCGCTATTTTCGCGGTAACATTGGAAGCGCGAAAATAAAACTGTCGCGAATATTTCAAGAAAGGGAAAATACTAGTAAGTAGAATAGAATATTTCAAGGAAATGCAAAATCCGACATTTTTTTCATAGGTAAATCAGGAGAAAAAAGCATGACCATTTATACGCAGACGTCGGATGCAAAGCGATGTTCTACGTAGGATTTTTGTTTTCCATAAAATAAATGATTAGATACAAAATAAAATGATACAATACTTATTATTTATAAGCTTGTTAAAACATTAAAACATCAATTGACATTTGATTAGCACAATAAACAGTAAGTGTTGTGTAAACATGTCACACTTCAACCGTTAATCCACACCTGTTACTTGTCACGAATTAAAGAGTTTACTGATTAACAACGATGCCGGCGGCCTCCAATGCACTTTTGATCAACTCAGTTCTGTCTAATAATTGTGTGAGTGTATTTACAAGCCAGCGTGCGTGTATTGGCTTTATGACACTTAACCGCAGATCGATTTCAAATTTATCTAGTTTCTTGTTTGCACAAAATGCTTAAGTATAGTTAAATCCGTAGGAGGGGAATCGTCATTTATCGATCTTGCATAGGATTAATTAAACCAGAATCAAACAGTTTTAATTAATTGTACAAACAATTCGATGATGTGGTCAAACTACCTAAGAAAGATCAAGGCAGATCTTTACCGTCAGGAAAATATGACACAACATGTTTTTGTCNATGTAAACCAGAGTAAAATTTCGACAGGAACAAAATAACCAGTAAAACATTATTAAAAACATAAGATGTAATGAAAAATGTTTATTTACAACTAACGTGCAATATTTTGTCATAATCCTTCACATAAAGGTCACCTGTATATAGCGGTCATTTTGTCAATCTCCCTCAGGTGACCACTATAGACAGGTTTGACTGTAATACCATATACATTTTATCACTTTAGGTTGTCTGTGAACCACGAATTTAAAACAGCGTGAATGTGGATTTCGTCAGTAAATCGTGAAAAAAAGACGGTGCGACAATTTCCCGGTTAACAGTAACAAAAATTTACGATTTGGCAGATAATGCCCCTTTAAATAATGTGTTGATTATATGTAAAGTGATGTAATTTCTAGAGAAGACGTTCTAAATTGAAAAACTTGTGTCTTATCCATTTGTTTTTACGAACAAAAAAATATGTTTAAAACTAATAAACACAAATAAAAACAAAATGAAACGAAAAAGGTTAATATTGTGTGAGCTTCAAAAATGTGTGCATAGCCATTGATTTATAAACTTACATAAGAAAAGATTTTTGTGTAAAAGAAGATAAAAGAAAACTGTCTTTTTTGGACTATTGCTTGATATTAAAAAAAAAAGCTACATTACTGTTATAAGCCTAAGGAAAATAAATCAATCATATTTAAAATAAAACTGTATTTTTTTGGACTTTAAGTTGATATAAAAAACACAAGCTACATTACTGTGGGCTGTCGTAGTCATGATCATATGGTAGTTGGATTTATATCTACCTATGCAATCAGTGCCTATTACCACTAACGTTGTGAGTTCGAACCCCGTTCGTGGAGAGGTGTACTCGATAGAACATAATGTGATAAAGTTTGTCAGTGATTTGCGACAAGTCGGTGGTTTTCTTTGGTTAATTCCACCAATAAAACTCACCGATATAACTGAAATATTGGTGAAAGTGGTGTTTACTACCATAACCCCCTAACCTCACTTTTTGTTTTACATTAATGCTATAAACCTATAAGGAAAATAAATGCATTAGATTTATAGTGTATAGAGTTGAAGTAAGAGGCTCTATAAAGCAGATCTTACCATCTTTTTGTGACATGTTAACTCTATCTGTGGCTCTCCTGTATAATCTGATATGTGAAGCAAAATCATCAACCAATCTTTGTGTGAAATAAGGCATCCAATCAACTTCTTTTGACCTGAATTACAAGATTTAAACTGATAAATTTATCGTAGCTTACTGTTGAGCACTGCCCACAATCGCATGGTACATCTACTTAGTCTATCAGTGCCTATCACCTCTTAAGTTATTGAGTTTGGTGATGTGTACATTAGACTTCCGAAATGCTAGCAAAATTTTAGCGGTTCTTTCCCCTCTACCGCATTTCCCCCTACCTTTCACAAAATAAACATGCTGCACAACAATCTTAGAAAGGATACAATCAACAAGCTTGGAAGAAAATATTGAACATCAAACCCTGTATAGGCCATATTTCAGGAACATGGGAGCTCTTTGTACAAAAAGTATGATTATTGGTGAAAAATACTGACTTACAAAGACTTACAGGGTGACTAAAACTTTGCCTTTTGGCAGGAATAGGGCAATTTCATTGAAATCCTGGCTTGGTGAGCCCTGTTATACATTGTATAACTGAAAGCTGAAAGTAATCAAAAAATACAAAACACTCAATATTTTTTGTATATGCTTTTGTGCAAAAATCATTAAATTTTTCACTGTTACTGTAACCAGCCATATAGCTCCTGATTATGTGTATAATGTTGCCATAGAAACTAACCTTGTTGCAAAAGTGATGGCAACTTTCTGTACAGTCTGTCTAATGTCTAATAAAAATCCATCATGGTCGCTCAGCTGCCGATACCAAGACTTTATATAATCTCTTATGGCGTACTTTAAAACCTGAATAAAATTCAACAGTAACTTACTAATACATACATACAACAAGTAATTATTCTATCTTAAATTAATATTAAAATGTGTGCGTTGGTCCCTTTTGGCTCCCTTGCATCTTGGAAATGTTAGGAGTTATAGAAAATATGCTGTTGGGGAATTTAATGGAAAAGACACATAAAATTCTACAGGAATCCTTTTGCAGTTATTGTTTTTCAAGTTGCATGGGAACTGCCATTTTATTTATTTTGATATGGTGACTTGTCTCCCTTTGTGGCAGTTCGGCAAAAAACACCATCAACAATGTCAATCTACTTCACCGTGAAGATATTGGAACCGCAATTCTGATTGTACGATCGATTTGTCCTCTTAACGCACACTCTAATGAGATGTTGTTAGATCTCCCATGCAGTTTACTTTTAATTACCGTATTTTACGGACTATAGGTCGATGGGGACGATAGGTCGAATCGCTGCTTTTCGGCTAAATTTTTTGGGGAATACTAAGATAGGTCGAAGCATTCCATAGGTCGAGGATGCCGATGACAACTTGGGTAAATATCGTCACATCGAATGGGTTTTTTTTTTTTTTTTACATCGGTAAACATTTGTCCTATAACGTTCTTCGGTAAGTATATGCAAGTATTAATTCAAGAATACTATTCTTATGTGTCATAAAAGAAATAATTATGAAAGTTAAATTAAAAAAAATTGTTTTTAAACTTATGTTTGTGTGTTTTTTTATGACGAGTCCGGTTTATAAACCCAGACATCGACGACATTCAAATCAGGCCATCTGTGGGTGTCACAATAGATGGTAAACGGATGTTCATACAATAAAATAATTAAGCTGTCAAAACAATGTATCACCTTGTGCAGTTTTATTGACACACCTTTAAACTGTGTTCAATTATTAGTACACAATTTATGTGATTGTCTCGGTCCAGTAAATTTTCAATCAGCTGATCAGGATAAGTGCCGACAGAGATTCACCTGTGTTGATTATCTCATGGTGATTATTTTATTTGTTCCTAATTGACCAATTCAAGTGTAGAACATTATAGTTTAACGAAATCGATAATTATTTTCCAATACATTTAGTATAAAATGTTTGTTCACCACGTGTATATTGTGAGATATAATATTGCAACCGCCATGTTTTACTACAACCTCGTGCGCATGCTCGTGTTCGGTACCCCTCGTGTTTGATGGAAAGCTATAGGCCTATAGCTATATTTAGATATTTTGTGATAATAATTTTATAAACGATCCACCCTGTGATTTTTTTTTCAACAACATACATTTTTTATAGTATATAATTTTTTATTATACAATACAATATTGAACTGATTTTCGTTAACACATCATTTTTCAATCATTGAATATTGATTTTTTTTCGGATGTTGAACATTTTAGTGTTAGTGTTAGTATATTTTTATTGCTTTAATTAAAAAAAAAATAACACCAAGAACATCGATAATTTCAGTCTTCTTATTCAGGAAAAAAACCTACAGCAAAATAAAGGTATACTGTCAACAAAATCATCATTTTTATCAAGATTTTTTTTTAGGGATTCCAGATTTTTCAACTTCATCCTTGTATAGGTCGATGTGGACGATAGGTCGAAGCCAGCGTGTTGAGGGAAAAAAATATCGACCTATCGTCCGTAAAATACGGTACACTAATTCAAATTAAGACTTTCAATACCTCTTGTAAAACTTCATCAATGACACTAGCACCAGTCATTCTCTTGTCAAAGTTCTTTATTCTTGTTGTATTCTCCATTGTTTTGACAACCTGTAAAGGAAATGATACTTTACTTCATAATTATCTTGATACACTGTATCAGATATGTTGCGACTACAATACGCTTAGACTTTTTTACCCACCATGGTCAATGGTCAGGCTTTCCGTATAATAATCTGATAACCTCCCTGGGTATGCACTGAGCAGCTCAGTGGGTTTGAGGCCTGGTAACATCCACCAGTATTCAGCAAATAACCAACAAACTTGATCACATATTGTTGTATCAAGTACACCTTGTCATGTGTAGGTATGTATCAAACACACAACGCTAGTGGTGAGAGACACTGATTGCTTAGGTAGATGTAAATCCAACTACCATACGTTCATGACCACGACGGCCCCTTATGACAAATATGTGATCATGTTTGCAGTGTGTTTATGTCCTGATTGATAAATAAAATTCTTACCTGATTTTATCAACAATACAATTTTTTTTCTTGTTTACAATATAATTAGTGAATGTGCTAAATATAGAATTATTAGGTGTGTACTGTATACAAGTGTACACTATACACAGAAAATTACATAATATATTCCTACCTTTATAACTCCATGCTGTGGCTTTGGTAAATCAGGAAACTTAGTCTTATCTTCATGTAAGGATAACTTTTTACCATAGTGTATAGCAATAACAAGGCCTCTGAAAATAAATACATGTATATCTATATTATAAAGGTTTCTATGGTAACTAGGTTAATTAATGGTGTTGATATCAATTATTGTGTCAATATTGAGAGACTTTAGTCTATAAGAAGTTCAATATAATTAGTAGCATAGGGTAAGGGTTATGATATTTAATGTCACTTTCCAGTTATTTTATGGCGGTCAGTCTTATTGGTGGAAGAAATCTGGAGTACCCGGAAAAAAAACAACTGACCTGCCGCAAGTCACTGACAAACTTCATCACATACTGTTGTATAGAGTACACCTTGTCAAGAGCAGGATTCAAACTCTGAACTTTAGTGATGATAGGCACTGATTGCATAGGTAATTGTAGATCTAATTTACTTAACAAAAATGTTGCGTAAAAAGAAATTATAAAAAAAAAGTATTTAACAATATTAATGTGATTACATAATATTTTTTTTGTTAAGACTGTCTATTACAGGTTTGATCTGATTATTTTATACAAATGTAAATGCAGTTTTTCCTTTTTATTTTTTTTTTTAATAATGTTTCCATGGAAATATGTGTCATTATAGAATACCAAATTTATTTTCTTTTGAATCATATTAAAGAATACAATATACTTTTCTCATTCAAATTTACTTTGATTTTGATTGATTTTTGGTGTTTAATGCCACTTTCAACAATATTTCAGCTATATCATGGCGACCAGTTTTAGTGGTGGAGGAAGCCGGAGTACCCGGAGAGAACCACCGACCATGGGCAAGCAACTGGTAAACTTTATCACTTGGGACTGCGAGTCGAGTGCACTCTTTTTTGTAATTTACAAAGCCAGGCGCGAACCCACACCGTATTGGTGATAGGCTTGTATGAGTTGTTAGATCCAGCGACCTAAGTCATTGAGCCACCCGGGCCCCTACTTTGATTTTGAGGTGAAGACATGAATACATAAGTAAGAAAAGTGTTTCTACTTTATAACGAACACTTACCCTCCCAGTATACAAATACAATACACTACCAATAACAGACCAAAATATCCAAAGGATACTAGGAACAGAAATACACCTAATGCTGGCCACTTCCAATTAATGTCTGACAACATCTAAAAGAAAATAAAATATCCATCACTATATCTATATAGATGTGATAAATGTTATTATTTTAGTATATTAACAGATGATATCATCGTATGAACCAATGAGGGCTTAAAAGATTTAAATTTTGATAGCTCAGTAATATTTTTGTAACAAAGGTTATTCATGTATATGCAGATCACAGTGATGAGACATTGCCACCAACAGATGATCGATTTATTCATTGACAGAAAATATCATTCATGTACCAGTACTAACCCTTCATGAAAAAAAAGGATGTTCTCCATCTTAAAATCATATTGAAATATTCAATAATCTATAGAATAGACTCTTCTCCAGTTATTACATATCTATATGTTGCTCAACTGTTCTGAACAAAAAAATATTTTTAATTAAGAAAAACTTTTTTTATAATTAGAATTTCATCTGTAGATATTCGGTGCGTACAACACAATTGCGATGGACCTTCATCAGCTCCAAGGCATAAGTGGCTTGTGTCTGAAAATAGTTGTCTGCAATCCAATAATTCATGTGGCGGAAAAAAGATTAATCTTGTTGAGATTTGACTTCCAAAGACATTTTCTGTTCTGTATCTCCAGTCACAAGCACCAAGTAAGGTATTCACACAATACATACATGTACATGTAATTACAATTTTATTATTGACAATTTGTATTACCTCCCCTGCATTTCGAACCAAAGTTTACAATTGTAAACTATGTCTTGTATGGTCAGTGGTTGTCACATGTGTATAGAAATCTAGGTTTATAAAATTAATTACCGTAATACATGTAGCCACTAAAAGTGATTAGGAATTTTATCAAGAATTTTCTTTTTATTAAGAACAGCCTGGCAACAATTGCTGACATCATAGATGGGTGCTTTTAAATGCTGTTGATGGGTCAGTGAAGGAAAAACAGTAGAAATAAATGCTTACATGTATAAGAAAAATAAGTACACAGAGTTTTTCAGAAAAGAGTAAGGAAATAATGGCAATGCCAGTTGACAGTTCCATCTTCATACATAATGTATTTCAGCACCCAGTCACAACTTTTACTATTACGACACGTGCTGTTGCATGCATGGTTTATGTACAATTTAAAAGAAACAAATAAATAAGTAATAATTTATTAGTAAGGAAAATTAGGTGAGCAGAAAAATTATATTACAGTGATTATTGTTTTCTTATCTTTGTATACTATGTACATGCTATTAATATTAGTGAAAGAGCAGATGTACATTGTAGATATCTGCTCGTTGTACTTGTCAACTGTTGTGCAAAGGACTGTTGAAGTCGGTAGCAAGTTCCATTGTGCTATGGTACACAGATAGAATTAATCAATGGGGCCGATTTGGATAAATGTGGGGGCGATTTGACTTATAGGTTTTAATTTGTTTGTAATAGAAACTATATATATGTCTTTGTTCTACTGTCTGTTGGGATTAGAATAATTTGGGGGTATATTGCAAGAATTTGAATTTGAATTTTTGGTGTTAAACGCCACTTTCAGCAATATTTCAGCTATATCATGGCGACCAGTTTTAGTGGAGGAAGCCAGAGTACCTGGAGAGAACCATCGACCCTGGGCAAGCAACTGGTAAACTTTATCACTTGCGGCTGCGAGTTGAGTGCATCCTTTTTTGTAATTTACAAAGCTGGCCGCGAACCCACGCCGTATTGGTGATAGGCTTGTATGAGTTGTTGGATCCAACGACCTAACTCATTGAGCCACCCGGGCCCCTATATATATATTATAAGATGTTGGTGTATAATTTTATAGAATACCATGCCAGTAGTCTTATTTGTAATGTTGACAATGGCAGATGTTCAAGCATATCCGAGACAGAGAAACATTACAAACATATTCTCAAAATGGTGTTTCATTTCTTGTTTCAATGTTTGTTTCACTCACCAGGTTTGTGAAACGCAAATGTTTTTTTTCCCATTTTTGAACTATATTCAAGATATTTTGAAAAAATGTTCGACTCCTGTTTTGTACAGGGGTGTTCCTGGTCAGAAAATAAAATAACTAAAAAACAGCTGAAACCATCTCCACCACTTTCAAAATGGTCATTTTTTACCTGTTTTGACGGTGTCCAGAAACAATCAGAAAACAATTTTCATGGGAAAATATCTGAAATCATCAAAATAACTGACAAAAAAATCATCCCTGGTTGTAAGTTGTAAAGCCAAGAGTTAAAGATGTGTGATTATCATAAGCTGTCCGATAAAATACAAGAAAAGTTCGACAGCTTTCACTTGTTTTCGAATAACATTGATTTCTATTCAAAGATTCATGATGTTCTTATGTGATACGATTATGAATACCTTTTATTTTTGCTCAAAAATCAAAACAGGTGGACATTTCAACGAAGTAAACATTGAATATTGGGATCTTCCCATTTTGTCATCCATATTGGTTTAACCTTTGGTGACTCCATATTGAACCAATCAAAATGGTTCTCTAAACCAATATCGGAAAAAGTGTAAAAATGCGAATATGGCGTCCTTCAAACGCTTTGAGTCCAAACCCGTGGTAAAAATAATATATACCTACACCCATTGTAATTTATGACGTCATCGACAATTTATAGCGATATTTTAACAATTTTTACATATTAGAATCGAAATAATTTATGGTAGGCCGAATTTATATTATTTTTTTACCACGGGTAAAGTGCCTACCCGTGGTAAAAATAATATAAATTCTGGCTACCATGAATTATTTCTTAAATGAAATATAAAAAAAAATAAATGAAAAAGTACAATGTAAAAATAAAATATGCAAGGGGTAAACAACACAATTCGAATGAACAAAAGAAAAAAGATCACTGAATAAAAAAACCCCAACAAAAATCAATGGCGGCGAAATTGGTTGAAATAACACGGTATCATAGAACCCGCGGTAACATGACATTGGACTGTGCATCTTCTGTCGTTATCATATCACAGTCACTCGAATTTTTATCGATCAACGAAAAATAGTCCAAAATCCCCTAAAAATCTATACCTATACTTATTTATTTAGATATAAATTTTTTACTTTTTACCTTTTTTTTTTTGGTTTAAAATCAAAGATTTATATAGTAAACTACTATTTAAATCCTTGATTTGATAGAAATTCAAATGATTGTGCTCCTACTGAAAATCAGAGGTGAGAACAGGCCAGTGTGTAAAATTATAAGTTTATTAATATTTTAATGTACATAAACAATAGGATTTGACAGCAAGTTATACCAACTTATATGAAATCAGGGCTTAGTATACCGAGACCGCATTTCATCCTTCACCATCTTTTTATTTTATTTTCATGTACATTCTGTTTTCATCTACTTTTGCAATCTTCATTGTGAATTGTTTATTATTATGTAATGTTCGTTCAATTTTTCATGAGCGTGCTATACGTGATGATGTTTTCATATTGTCGTCGATTTGTAAGGAGACAGATTTATATAAGCTCAGCTTGTTTCCGAATCTTTGTATATTATATATTGCATTGTATTAACATGTCATATTATTGAATAAAATATGTTTAAATTAACTTATATGAAGTCCTCTCCTAACAAAATATACACATGAATTAATGACAGCAAAACAAAACACTTTAACAATCACCCCCCTGACAAGAGTAAGCGGACCATTGATTACTGATTACTGCAGTTTAGGTAAGTATAGAATTTCGATTACTGCAGGTAGTTCCGGTCAAGTGGCAAGGATTACTTTGGAAATCTCACATGGCAGAGGTAGGAATTTTTCTATACTTTACAAGATTACTTTTAAACAGCAATATATTCAAAGTTAAGATATAGCCTATCCAACAATGACATGTTTATAGATTATACCTAAAAGGTCTGTTGATCGATATGTTTGCCCATTTTCTTAAACATTCAACGAAAACGGCGATGGGTATTGTCAAATTTGGTCTTCCGTCAGGGTAAAATGTAGTCATTGGCTACAATTCATCAGAAAAAGTAGGCTGCATGTGCTTTTCAGACCCAGCATATCTTCTTCATGTAACAGCTAATGTTGTTCGATAAAGAAACTGGGTATTTTTCACAAAAATAACGAACATCACATATATGATCATGTCTGCAGGCCAATGGTAAGCGGCAAAATTATTACTGTGTTATGAAGGGAACAAACATGAATCTGTTTGCTTATCTTGGGGTGAAACTTTGCCCGTGTCCGACTTTGTAATTATAAACTCCCTGGAATCACCGATCGTTTTATAATTCTTTTAACAGAAGATCATTAATAATTATCTTGAATTTTTATCCGATTAGTTTTAGTGATGTATTAATTTCTTTATATCCTGTATGTTAAAATGGAGAGCTAAGTGATACGTCGTTGATATGATCTTTAAAAGATGAGACCGAAGATAAGATTTGTTCGACTATTAACCTATAAAAACGTAGATATCGAAATAGTCAACCTTTTTAATTATCTAGGAATAATTTTTACAAAAACATGTAATTTTGATGTTACTAAAAATATCTTGCTGACAAAGCGCTTTTAGGCAATGTACGAAGTTCTTAAAATGGAAAGATTATACAAATTATCGGTGAAACCTCAGCTAGATCTATTTGATAAATTGGTAAAACCTTTTCTGATTACCCCTATGGTATCTTCAAACTCTTCTCTCATATGTTTGCGAGGTTTGGGTTTTGGGATTGTGTTGTCAATCTTGGATTTAATATTATTGGTGTAGGATTTGATATAAATGACTAAACCGATTTCCGAGTTATTTGTATTAAGTTTAAACATATTTTATTTGCATAAAAAGTAGTTAAATGGGATTAGATTGATTGATTGATTGATGTTTAATACAAACTTTAGCAATATTTCAGCTATATAAATGGGATTAGACACAAGTTATAACAACATTATTGAAGCCCTGTCCCTTTTACAAAAATATGAACAAAAAATGATTTCACATAATGGTAATAATTATAAAAATAAACTTAATAATATGATATATTTAGACGATAACAATATAGAAAATAAAAACGAGGTAAAACAAGATGAACTGTGAGCTAATGCTCACTTATGATACCCCCGCATATATGTTCAATGTGTATAAAAACCAACTAAGTCGGCAAACAGCAAGTAGGACTCTGACAGGTCCAAAAACGCTTCCCACAATATGGCATACCTATATGAAGCTTGTAACTAAATATCAGATTACTGCCATCAATAGTTGCCGAGAAAAATGCGACGAAAAATATCTTGGGACGGACGGAAGGACGGACAGAGGTAAAACAGTATCCCCCCTCCGGTGGAGCGGGTGTATAATAACATGTTTAAAATTTCAAAACAGAGGCATAGTGAAGGAGAAGAAGAAAGGCTTCAAACAAACAAACAAACAAACAAACACAACATGAACTGGATTGAGTATGCTAGTACATTAGTTAAAGCACTGGGTGCTGTAATAAAAGAATAAACAGCAGAGTAGATGTATATGTTTTGATTAGTAGTCCATGTATTAGTTCAGTGTTTGTGGTCATCTTTGATTATCAATAGGCACAAAAACCTCAAAACACGTGGCATATCTAATAAGGAAAATTCTGACAAGATCACATTTCAATTTCAAAGCGATTTCTGTGAAGACTTTTGGGTGTATTTGTATTTCCTGTGCTTTATTTTAAAATTCCGTGATTGGAGTCGTCTTGAATTTCAGACAGACACTAGAATTATAGAGTTATAGATAACTATGGTGTTTAACGCCATTTTTAACAATATTTCAGTCATATTGTGACGGTTAGTTTTATTGGTGAAGGAAACTGGAGTACCAATAGAAAACCACGGACCTGCTGTAAGTCACTGGCAAATTTCATCACATAATGTTGTATCAGTACTCCTCACTATGAGCGGGATTAGAACTCACAGCTTTAGTGGTGGCACGGATTAGCCCTTTTAATGGAAATAGATTCACTGCCACCATCAGGTCCACAGACGATAAGACTTCGAGTATGTGTTGATTTGTCAGTACAGTTCAGCTCCACCTGTTATTATTTAGTAATTTTTGCCAGATTATTTTATTTGTCCAATATGTTTTTGTTTTTGCTTATCCAGCCTTAAATAATTTTACTCAAGCAAACAGGACAAATTTTTGTGTGTGAAATAGTTTTTTTATTGAAGTTGTTTGTTTTCAGAAGCAACACCAGAAGACAAGATAATTACTGCTTCATTGTACAGGCAATACTTTTAAACACTGGCTTTCAAGGTGATGAACTTTCCTGTGCTCTTCTGCAGGAAGTAGCGAAATTGATGCCCCTATAAATTCTCCTAGTCATATTTTGGTCAATACTAATAAAAGTTTCATTCA
>MJUT01027637.1:344873-360792 GCA_002080005.1 Gigantidas platifrons
CTGATCGGAAATCCAACATGGCTGCCAGGGCCCATAATGTGTTCTGATTGGTCGAAATTTTAAAAATCTTCTTGTTAGAAACCACTAAGCCAATTGAATTGTGACTTTACAGGAATGATCATTGGGTGATCCTGTACTTGTGAATCGTTTGCTGATCGGAAATTCAAGATGGCCACCATGACTCGACTTAGTCTTAACATAGGACCTATGGAAAAAATGTTTAAAAGTCTTCTCCTCTGAAACCAGCAATTCAATTTAAAGCAAACATGGCATGAATGGTCCTGAGGTGGTTAACTTTCAAAATTATGTCCTGTGAGCCCGACCTCCATCCAAAATTGCCGCAGTCAGCGGACATAGTTTTAACATAGGACCCTATGGGAAAATTGTTTAAAAGTCTTCCCTCTGAAACCAGTCAGCCAATTTAAAGCAAATATGGCATGGATGGTCCTTGGGTAGTATACTTTTAAAATTGTGTCCGGTGACTACTACCTCCATCCAAGATGGCTGCCATGAGCAGACATAGTTTTAACATAGAACCCTATGGGATTTGAATAGTAGCTTAGATGTATTCGGCATGCAGACATTTTTAAGAAGACTTAGTTATGTCAGGTGAGCGATACAGGCTCATGTGAGCCTCTAGTTTTATATGAGGTCGCTTACGCAGTAGCAGAAAGTATAAATATTTGATATTTGAATAAATAATTTTAAAAGCGTAAATTAATCGATTCACTTTTCTCAAAATATTACACCAAAAGAAGAAAACGGATGTTCACCACTACTTTTGATTAAAAAAAATGAGCATCATATCGTTTGTATCGTAAGCGGCCTCCACGTATCGTGAACTGAACCTTCCCCAAAATAATCGCGATTTCAGTACGTACGGTGAATCGTTTCCTCCTTAATTGACTGCAATCACCCGACCTGTTAAATGTTATGAAATCAATGCTGATTAATTCCACTAAATTTTACCTGTAAACACATTAATTGGGTGAACGCTTTTGTCTTCCAATTTGGATGTTGATTGATCAGTTATAGAAAACAGGGACCTTATTCACACAGCGTCTAAATTAGTGAACCCGTTAAGTTAAGGGAGAATTTAACGTGTATGTCAGCTAAATTTTAAAGTGGTATTCACAAACTTCTCCGTAAACGTCGAATGAAAGAGAGGTACAGTGAGGCACATTAGGGCTATCAAATTTCCTTGGGAGATTATCAATTTCCGTGGTAAAGTATTAAATTTTAATAATTTTCTGCTGAAATTCAGTGTGACTACCACAGATTGTGTGACTTGCAAATATTAATAATTTCCTGTGAACATTAATACTTGGTGAGCCAAGATTTGATCGATAATCTTCATATTTATCTTATCTTCTCAGTCTTATATGATTATTGATTTTGTACGGATGCGTATGTATACATGATCGAGTTGAGAAAACAGTGATGTTTGTTTTCATTTAGTTATCAATTTGTATTGTATCGATAGTGTATTCACCGCTGACAGAAAATAAAAAATGAATACACATTTCCCCAAGGTCCAGTTTTAAAAGTTTAATTCTGTTTTAATGAATATATGCAATCAATGTCAAAAAATAAAAACGGAATACACTTCGCAGAGAGAGTTAAACAAAATTAAGTCAGTTTTCATGAATTTATACAATCAAGTGTAATTTGTTGTAACTTTTAATGATGATTGTTGTATTAAAAATCCCTTCTTCCTTGTTTAAATGACCATTGTGTTTTTTGTAAACTATTACACCATGTTTTTTCCCCCATCTGTTTGTGTACTGCATGATAAGTACAAAACATTGTAGACTGACCTGACCATGAGAGCTATATATAGCACATGGGTAAATTATTGTAGCTTATATGTATATTTACAACCACGATTTGATTTTTACTCTTGTCACTTAAGAATAATTGTCTTTAGTGCTTTGCAGGAAACTGCATGTATTTCTTTTATTTTACAGACATTTCATGAAAAGGTATCAAAATATAAAATCATTTGTTTTGTGTTATTTATTTTACTTTCCATAAGTTATTATTATTATTTTCTGTTAAGTTTTTATCATTTATTTTTTTAGCTCACCTTGCCAAAGGCAATGTGAGCTTTTGGTGTTCGCCGGCCATTAACTTTTCACATTTTAATCTTCTCCTCTGAAACCGCTTGGCCAAATGAACCGAAACTTAGTAGGAAGCATCTCTATAAAGATTGCTCATTTTGGCCCCAATTGTTGACAAACATGGCCGTCACAGGCAATTCTTGTTTTTGATTGGTTGATTTCCAAAAAATCTTCTCTGAAACCGCTTGGCCAAATGAACCTAAACTTGGTAGGCAGCATCTATGGAAGGTCCTCTATAACAATGCTTAATTCGTCCCGATCCGTTAAAAAAAATGGCTGCCACAGGCAATTATTGTTTCTGGTTGGTCAATTTCTAAAAATCTTCTCCTCTGAAACCACTTGGCCAAATGAACCGAACCTTGGTAAGAAGCATCTATGGAATGTCCTCTATTAAGATTGCTAATTTCGTCCTGATCCGTTAACAAACATGGCGACCATAAGCAATTCTTGTTTCTGGTTATTTCTAAAAAAAAAATTCTCTGAAACCGAGTAGCCATATGATCCGAAATTTTGTAGGAAGCACCTATGGAAGGTTCTGTATAAAGTTTCCTTAAAACAGAATGAAAGGTGAACGACACCGGCTCAGCCCACTGAGCCTCTAGTTAATTAAACTTTATTATTATTGCTGTATTAATTTTTTAGGTTATTATGGAAGGTGAGCTTTTGGCATCTGTCTCCGTCATCCGTTAACTTTTCACATCTCTTCTGAAACCCCTGTCAAATGAACTGAAACTTCACTTTGGTAGGAAGCATCTATGGAAGGTCCTCTATTAAGATTGCAATTTTGTCCAGATCCATTAAGGGCTGTTCCATTTAAATATACCTGGGAGGAGGGAACACCACTTATTTCAGATCCCTCCCACCAATAGAAAAGAAAAAAATTTCCACCCACCACCACCAGAATTTACTTCAATAAATAGCCTAGCACTAATGATATACCAATATACGGCGTGTAAATCTAATTTTGCATATAAATGTGCCTCTTGCATTTTACTATAGCTAGCTATAATTTTAATTTCAAATATAGGTGATAATGACTGAAGACCTATTTTTTTCACCCACATGGCAACAGAAATGAAGTTTGCCATCTTTAAGGGTAGAAAACTCCACTTCTGGGAAGATAACTCACTACTGTTTTGGAGCAAATTGTGGCAAAATGGTGTGATCTCTTAAGACAACAAAACGGATATATCTTTTTATTTCTGTGAAAAGCCAGCGAGTTTAAAGCAAAGGGAAGTCNCCCCCCCCCCCCCACATCCACTGAATTTTCTAGTCATTGGATCCCCCCCAACAGAATTTATTTTCAAGAGACCCCCTCACCCAACAGAAAAAAAAATATTGTTTCAACCCCACAACCAACAGAAAATAAAAAAAAATGGCATTCCTCCCCTCCCAGGTAGACTTCAATGGAACAGCCCTAAGAAACTTGGCTGCCACAGTCATTTCTTATTTCTGATAGGCCAATTAAAAAAAATCTTCTCCTGAAACTGCTTGGCAAAATGAACCTAAACTTGGTAAGCATCTATGGAAGGTTCTCTATAAAGATTGCTCATTTCGTCCCGAACCGTTACCAAACATGACCGCCACAGGCAATTCTTGTTTCTGATTGGTTGATTTCTAAAAAATCTTCTCCTCTGAAACCACTGAGCCAAATGAACCATAAGTTGGTAGGAAGCATTTATGGAAGGTTCTCTATCAAGATTGCACACTTCGTCCTGATCCGTTGACAAACATGGCCGCCACAGGCAATTCTTGTTTCTGATTAGTTGATTTCTAAAAAAAAAAACCCATCTCCTCTGAAACCGCTTGGCCAAATAAGTCGAAATTTGGTAGGAAGCATCTATGGAAAGTCTTCTATAAAGACTGCTCATTTACTTCCAATTCAATAACAGACATGGCCGCCACAGGCTATTCTTGATTCTGATTGGTTGATTTCTAAAAATTCTTCTCTGAAACTGCGTAGCCAAATGAACCGTAGCTTGGTGAGAAGCATCTATGGAAGGTCCTTTCTAAAGATTGCACATTTTGTTCCGATCCATTATCAAACATGGCTGCCACAGGCAATTCTTGTTTCTGATTGGCCGATTTAAAAAAAAATCTGCTCCTCTGAAACCGCTTGACCAAATGAACCGAAACTTGGTAGGAAGCATCTGTGGAAGGGCCTCTATCAAGAATGCTCATTTCGTCCTGATACGTTAATAAACATGTCTGCCATTGGCAATTCTTTTTTAGATTGGTAGATTTCTAAAAATCTTCTCTGAAACTGAAATGAAATGAAAGTATTTCATCTTTCTTGCAGTGGGTTACAGCAAGTTAAGTTAATTATACACAAGGCCATAAAATGTCAGAAGCCCCATAGTGGTCATTTCCTGTACACCTATTAATCACATATTTTTGAATAAAATGATTTGATCATTAAAAAACAAGAAATATAAATGATTAAAGGGTTAACAATTAACTTATAAAAGAAATTGTTTTGTTAGTGAAAACAGTTATTAAAAAATGAATACAGCAATAATAATAAATAAAAATGTGACAAATTATTTTGTGACGCTGACGCAAGACGACGGATAGTGATCCCTATATGTCATCTCTGCGTAGCACAGGCAACACAATAATAAAGTTTAATTGAAAAAGAAATAAAAGATAAATGATAAAAACTTAACAGAAAATAATAAAAATAACTTACATGTAATGGAAAGTAAAATAAATAACACAAAACAAACGATTTTATATGTTGATACCTTTTCTTGAAATGTCTGTAAAATAAAAGAAATACATGCAGTTTCCTGCAAAGCACTACAGACAATTATTCTTAAGTAAAAAGAGTAAAAATCAAATGATGGTTGTAAATATACATATAAGCTACAATAATTTACTTATGTGCTATATATAGCTCTCGTGGTAGGGTCAGTCTACAATGTTTTGTACTTATCATGCAGTACAGAAACATGCAAATGGGGAAAAACATGGTGTAATGGTCTACAAAAAAACACAATGGTCATTTAGACAAGGAAGAAGGGATTTTTTTTTAAACAACATTCATCATTAAAAGTTACTACAATATACACTTGATTGTATATATTCATGAAAACTGACTTAAATTTGTTTAACTCTCTCTTTGCGAAATGTGTATTCCGTTTTTATTTTTTGACACTGATGGCGTGAATACTATTACTTAATTGCATATATTCATTAAAACAGAATTAAACTTTTAAAACTGGACCTTGGGGAAATGTGTATTCATTTTTTATTTTCTGTCAGCAGTGAATACACTATTGATACAATACAAATTGATAACTAAATGAAAACAACACTGTTTTCTCAACTCGATCACGTATGCGATGCGTACGCATCCATACAAAATCAATAATCATATAAGATTGACAAGATAAGATAAATATGAAGATTATCGATCAAATCTTGGCTCACCAAGTATTAATGTTCACAGGAAATTATTAATATTTGCGAGTCACACAATCTGTGGTAGTCACACTGAATTTCAGCAGAAAATTATTAAAATTTAATACTTTACCACGGAAATTGATAATCTCCCAAGGAAATTAATAATTTGATAGCCCTAATGTGCCTCACTGTACCTCTCTTTCATTCGACGTTTACGGAGAAGTTTGTGAATACCACTTTAAAATTTAGCTGACATACACGTTAAATTCTCCCTTAACTTAACGGGTTCACTAATTTAGACGCTGTGTGAATAAGGTCCCTGTTTTCTATAACTGATCAATCAACATCCAAATTGGAAGACAAAAGCGTTCACCCAATTAATGTGTTTACAGGTAAAATTTAGTGGAATTAATCAGCATTGATTTCATAACATTTAACAGATCAGGTGAATGCAATCAATTAAGGAGGAAATTATTCACCGTATGTATCGAAATCACGATTATTTTGGGGAAGGTTCGGTTCATGATACATGGAGGCCGCTTACGATACAAACGATATGATGCTCAGTTTTTGAATAAAAAGTAGTGTTGAACGTTTTCTTCTTTTGGTGATCATTTAATTAATATTTTGAGAAAAGTGAATCGATTTAATTTATGCTTGTAAAATTATTTAATCAAATATCTAATATTTATACTTTCTGCTACTATGTAAGCGTCTTCATAAATATAAACATGGCAGCTCCCATGTCGAGTGAATGAATAGTTACAGTTTCCTATAAAACGTTTCGTGATATGCATCGTAATACCAGGGATGTCATTAGAAACCGGCAACCGGAGAGAGAGAAGAGATGGAGAGACAGTGAGAGTAGAGGAGAAGGAGGGACAGAGTGAGAAGAGAGGGAGAGACAGAGTGAAAAGAGAGAGCAGAGACAAGAGAAAGTGGGAGGAGAGGAGAGGTAGAGACAGAGTGAAAGGAGAGAGAAGAGAGTGAGGAGAGATATAGAGGATGAGAGGCAGAGAGAGAAGAGATTGAGAGAAAGTGGGAGAAGGGAGGGAGAGACAGTGAAAGGAGAGAGAGAGGGGAGATATAGAGGATGAGAGGGAGACAGTGAGAAGAGGAGAGAGAAGTGGGAGGGACAGTGAGAAGAGAGTGAGAGGCAGAGTGAAAAGAAAGAATAGATTGAGAGCAGAGACATGAGAAAGAGTGGGAGGAGAGGTAGAGAGACAGTGAGAGGGGAGAGAGAAGGGAAAGACAGTGAGGGGAGAGATATAGAGGATGAGAGGCAGAGAGAGAAGAGACGGTGAGAGGAGTGAGAAAAGAGACGGAAGAGAGGAAGAGAGCAGAATGAGAGAAAAAAAGGGAGTGACAGAGTGAAGTGAGGGGAGAGGTGGGAGAAGAGAGGGAGGGAAAGAGTGAGAAGAGATGGAGAGAGCAGAACGAGAGAAGAGAGGGAGACAGTGAAAGGAGAGAGAAGAGACGGAGATGAGTGAGAAAAGAGAGAGGAGATAGAGAGTGAGAAAAGACAGAGGGAGAGAGCAGAATGAGAAAAAAAGGGAGACAGTGAGAGGAGTGATACAGTGGGAGAAGAGATGGAGAGGCAGAGTGAGAAGAGATGGAGGGACAGAGTGAAAGGAGAGAGAAGAGAGGGAGATTAGCAAGATTGAGAATGAGAAGAGACGAGAGAGGATGGAGAGACTGAGAGTAGAGGAGAGGAGTGGGAGAGACAGACCGAGAAGGAGGGACAGTGAGAAGAGAGGGAGAAACTAGTGAGATGAGAGTGACAAAAGAGAGGGAGAGAGCAGAATGAGAAAAAAAAAGGGAGTGACAGAGTGAGGGGAGATATAGAGGATGAGAGGGAGACAGTGAGAAGAGGAGAGAACGAGAAGAGAGGAAGGGACAGTGAGATGAGCGAGACTGAGAGTGAGAAAAGAGACAGAAGAGAGGGAGAGTGCAGAATGATAGAAAAAGGGAGAGGGAGAGACAGTGAGAGTAGAGGGGAGAGGAGTGAGACTGAGAGAAGAGAGGGAGACAGAGTGAAAGGAGAGAGAAGGGAGACAGACTGAGGGGAGATATAGAGGATGAGAGGGAGTGAGAAGATGAGAGAGGGAGAGGGAGGTAGAGACAGACTGAAAGGAGAGAAAAGAGAGTGAGAGCAGACAAGAGAAAGAGTGGGAGGAGAGGAGAGGGAGACAGAGTGAGAGGAGAGAGACAGTGAAAGGAGACAGAGTGAGAGAAGAGAGGGAGAGAGTAGAATGAGAAAAAAGGGAGACAGACTGAGGGGAGTTATAGAGGATGAGAGGCAGAGAGAGGGAAAAGATGGAGAGACATTGAGGGTAGAGGAGTGGGAGAGACAGAATGAAAGGGGAGAGAAGAGAGTGAGAGCAGACAAGAGAAAGAGGAGAGAGGGAGGGACAGTGAGAAGAGAGGGAGAGACAGTGAAAAGAGTGTGAGGAGAGGTAGAGACAGAGTGAGGGGAGATATAGAAGATAAGAGGCAGAGAGAGAAGAAATGGAGACAGTGGGAGAAGGGAGGGAGAGACAGAGAGGAGACAAGAGAAAGAGTGGGAGGCAAGAAGAGAGACAGGGTGAAAGGAGAGAGGAGAGACAGTGAAAGGAGAGAGAAGAGACTAGGAAGAGAGGGAGAGAGCAGAATGAGAAAAAAGGAGTGACAGAGAGAGAGGAGAGATAGGGGAAGAGAGGGAGACAGTGAAAGGAGAGAGATGAGCGAGACTGAGTGAGAAAAGAGACGGGAGATATAGAGGATGAGTAGGGGAGAGAGAGAGAGAACAGATGGTGAGAGTAGAGGAGAGAAGAGAGGGAGAGACGGAGTGTAAGGAGAGAGAAGAGTGAGATGAGCAAGACTGAGTGAGAAAAGAGACAGGGAAGAGAGGGAGAGAGCAGAATGAGAAAAAAGGGAGAGACAGTGAGAGTAGAGGGGAGAGGAGTGAGACAGTGGGAGAAGAGAGGGAGGGACAGAGTGAAAGGAGAGAAGAGAGGGAGATGAGTAAGACTGAGAATGAGAAAAGAGACGAGAGAGAGGAGGGAGAGACTGAGAGGAGTGGGAGAGACAGAGTGAGAAGAGGGAGGGACAGTGAGAAGAGAGGGAGAGACAAAGTGAGATGAGTGAGACTGAGTGACAAAAGAGACAGAAGAGAGGGAGAGAGCAGAATGAGAAAAAAAAGGGAGAGACGGTGAGAGTAGAGGGGGAGAGGAGTGAGACAGTGGGAGAAGAGAGCAAGAGTGAGAAGAGATGGAGAGAGCAGAATGAGTGAAGGGAGGGAGATGAGCGAGACAGTGAGAAAAGAGAGGAGAGAGAAAAGGGAGATATAGAGGATGAGAGGGAGAGACAGTGAGAGTAGGGGAGAGGGAGAGACAGAGTGAAAGGAGAGAGAAGAAAGTGGGTGCAGTGACAAGAGAAAGAGTGGGAGGAGAGTAGAGACAGAGATTGAGAGTGAGAAAAGAGAGAGGGAGAGAGCAGAATGAGAAAAAAAGGAGACAGACAGAGGGGAGATATAGAGGCAGAGAGAAGAGATGGAGTCAGTGAGCATAGAGGAGTGGGAGAGACAGTGAAGGCAGAGAGAAGAGAGTGAGAGCAGACAAGTGAAAGAGTGGGAGGAGAGGTAGAGTAGAGAGACAGAACGAAGGGAGAGAGCAGAGAGTGAGATGAGCGAGAGAGGGAGAAAGCAGAATGAGAAAAAAGGGAGACAGAGTGAGAGGAGAGATAGTGAGAAAGGGGAAGGGACAGAGTGAGAATAGATGGATAGAGCAGAATGAGAGAAGAGAGGGAGAGACAGAGTGAGAGGAAGAGAGGGAGATGAGCGAGACAGAGTGGGAAGAGAGGGAGATAGAGGATGAGAGGCAGAGAGAAAGTGGGAGAAGGGAGGGAGAGAGAGAGGGGGAGACAGTGAGAAGAGGAGAGGGAGGGACAGTGAGAAGAGAGAGAAAAGAGTGAGGAGAGGTAGAGACAGAGTGAGAGAAGAGAGACAGTGAAAGGAGAGTGAGGGGAGATATAGAGGATAAGAGGCAGAGAGAGAAGAGGTGGAGAGACAGCGGGAGAAGGAAGGGAGAGACAGAGGAGACAAGAGAAAGAGTGGGAGGCGCGAAGAGAGACAGGGTGAAAGGAGAGAGAAGAGACTGGGAAGAGGGGGAGAGAGCAGAATGAGAAAAAAGGGAGTGCCAGAGAGAGAGAAGAGAGGGAGACAGTGAAAGGAGCGAGACTGAGTGAGAAAAGAGACGAGAGAGAAAAGGGAGAGTCATAGTGAGGGGAGATATAGAGGGAGAGAGAGAAGAGATGGTGAGCGTAGAGGAGAGAAGAGAGGGAGAGTCGGAGTGTAAGGAGAGAGAAGAGTGAGATGAGCAAGACTGAGTGAGAAAAGAGATGGTGAGAGTAGAGGGGAAAGGAGTGACAGTGGGAGAAGAGAGGGAGAGACAGAGTGAGAAGAGAGGGAGGGACAGAGTGAAAGGAGAGAAGAGAGGGAGATGAGTAAGACTGAGAAAAGAGACGAGAGAGAGGAGGGAGAGACTGAGAGTAGAGGAGAGGAGTGGGAGACAGAGTGAGAAGAGAGGGAGAGACAAAGTGAGACTGAGTGACAAAAGAGACAGAGAAGAGAGAGAGAGAGCAGAATGAGAAAAAAAGGGAGAGACAGTGAGGGGAGAGAGAAGAGGAGAGAGGAGTGAGACAGTAGGATAAGAGAGGGAGGGACAGTGAGAAGAGATGGAGAGAGCAGAATGAGAGATAGAGGAAGAGAGGGAGACAGAGTTAAAGGAGAGAGGGAGATGAGCGAGACAGTGAGAAAAGAGGGAGAGAGCAGAATGAGAGAAAAAAGGGAGACCGTGAGAGGAGAGGAAGTGAGGTAGAGAAGAGATGAGACAGTGAGAATAGAGGGGAGAGGAGTGAGACAGTGGGAGAAGAGAGGGAGGGACAGAGTGAGAAGAGATGGAGAGAGCAGAATGAGAAGAGAGGGAATGTCAGTGAGAGGAGAGACACAGTGAGAAAAGAGTGAAGGGAGGGAGATGAGCGAGGCAGAGTGAGAAAAGAGAGGAGGGAGACAGAGAAAGAAAAGGGAGATATAGACGATGAGAGGGAGAGACAGAGTGAAAGGAGAGAGAAGAAAGTGAGAGCAGTGACAAGAGAAAGAGTGGGAGGAGGGTAGAGACAGAGAGTGAGAAGAGAGGGAGAGAGCAGAATGAGAAAAAAAGGTAGACAGAGTGAGAGGAGAGAGAGACAGACAGTAAGGGGAGATATAGAGGTAAAGAGAGAAGAGATGGAGACAGTGAGCGTAGAGGAGAGAAGGGAGGGAGAGATAGTGAAAGGAGAGAGAAGAGAGTGAGAGCAGACAAGAGAAAGAGTGGGAGGAGAGAAGAGAGTGAGAAAAGAGAGGGAGAGAGCAGAATGAGAAAAAAGGGAGACAGAGTGAGAGGAGAGACAGTGAGATGAGAGGGAGAGAGTGAGAGGAAAGGGAGACAGAGGAGAGGAATAGTGAGAGGAGGCAGAAGAGGAGATAGAGCGAGAGGATAGGGAGAGACAGTGAGATGAGAGGGAGAGACAAAGTGAGAAGGGGGGAGAGTCAGAAGAAAGGGAGATACAGAGTAAAAGGAGAGAGAGAAGAAAGGGAGAGGCATAGAGATGCAGAAGTGAGAGGAGAGAGCATAGAGAAGAGAGGGAGAGCATGAGAAGAGGAGAGACAGTGGGAGAAGAAAGCGAGAAACAGTGAGAGGAGGGAGATACAGAGTGAGACAGTGGTAGGAGAGGTAGTGACAGAGAGTGAGAGGAGAGAAACAGTGTGAAAGGAGAGTAAATAAATCAATCAATAAATAAAAATCTTTATTTAGAGAGAGTAACTTATTTGGATTATACCAATGTTCAATAAGTGAGAGAGACAGAGAGTGAGAAAAGAGTTTAGAGAAGAGATGGAGAGACAGAGAGTTGAAGGAGAGAGAAAAGAGGGGGATACACATAAGTGAGAGGAGAGAGAGAGAATAGAGGAGACAGAATATAGGAGAGGGAGAGAGAGTTACAGAGAGAGAGGAGAGGTAGAGACAGAAGAGTGAGAGGAGACAGAAAAGGGAGAGAGAAGAGACAGAGTGAGAAAAGAGGGAGAGACACAAAGTGAGAAGAGAGGGAGAGCAGAATGAGAGAAGAGAGAGAGAGAGGGAGGCAGTGAGAAGAGAGGGAGATACAGAGAAGACAGGAGAGGGAGAGACAGTGGTGAAAGGAGAGAAGAGAGAGGGAGAGGAGAGACAGACAGTGGGAGGAGAGAGGAAAGAGATACAGAGTGAAAGGAGAGAGTAAGAGGAGTGAGAGAGGAGTATTAGACAGGAGAGAGAAGAGATTGAGAGGCAGATGGATGGGAGAGACAGAGTGAGGGGTAGAGAGAGACATGGAGAGAAAGTGAGAGGGGAGCAGAGAGATTTAGAGTGAGAGAAGAGTATGGAGAGAGAGAGTGTGTGTGCTAAAGAGAAAGGGGAGACAGCAAGGGAAGAGAAAGAGAGAGTGGGAGAGCTGCAGAGAGAGAGAGATGGGGAGACGGAAGAGAGTGAGAGATAAAAAGAGGATGGACAGAGGAGAGAGAAAGAGTGAGAGGAGCTACAGATTTAGAATGAGAGTAGAGAGAGAGGGAGGGTGCCAGATATTGAGAAGAGATAAGAGAGAGTGGGAAAGAGAGGAGAGCTAGAGTGAGAGGGGAGCAGAGAGAAGAGAAAAGGTGCAAGAGACAGAGAAAGATAGAGAGGGGGGACAGACAGGAAAGACAGTTTCCTATAAAGCGTATCGTAATACCAGGGATGTCATTAGAAGCTGGCAACCGGAGAGAGTGAGTGAGAAGAGGAGAGAGAGATGAGATGGAGACTGAGTAGAGGAGTGGGAGAAGAGAGGGAGACAGAGAGTGAGAGCAGAGATAAGAGAAAGAGTGGGAGGAGAGGAGAGGTAGACAGAGAGTGAGAGAAGAGGGACAGTGAAATGAGAGAGAAGAGAGTGAGATGAGTGAGAGTGGGAAGAGACAGAAGAAAGTGGGAAGAGAGTGAGAGGATAAGAGGGAGAGAGTGAGAAGAGATGGCGAGAGGAGTGGGAGAGACAGCGAGAAGAGAGGGAGGGACAGTGAGAAGAGAGGGAGAGCAGAGACAAGAGAAAGAGTGGGAGAGTGAGAGAAGAGAGACAGTGAAAGGAGAGAGAAGAGAGTGAGAAAAGAGACAGGGAGACAGATGTGGGGAGCGGGGGGTATATCTTAGTGAGCTGTGCTCACAGTAATACTAGTTCACAATACCTTGGCTTATGAGTGTCTTTACTTTCTTACCGGTAATTAAGCTCTTCAAAGACCATTGGCATATACAGTTGACTCTCATTGTCTCGAACTCGGTTGAATCAAATTTTTATCGAAGTCCCGAACTTCGTTGTGTATAAATATATAAAATTTGACTCCTGTTGAGTCAAAATTTCGGTTGTCTCGAATAAAAGTTTTGGTCCCGAGATGTAGAAAGCCGTATTATTTACATTCGTTAAATCGAATTTACCTGTCAAAACATGTGTATAATTACCTTGGGATTAAAATCGGATCACATGTGAAACATCCGGTCATTGGCTTTGATATTTTTACCTTGTTTCACATGCTTATTTCACAATCTGTCAAATTAATTAGGGGTAATATTTGAATTGGCTTGGTATATATTATGACACAAGTTAGATGTGTACAATCAAAAATTATCGATTCATAACATTATAAGTGCACTTGGGTCTGCATACATCAATGATTATGAAAACTACACAACGGAAGCATTGTATCTATTGTCGGAAATTAATTTTGATTAAAGAAGATGTATAATTTCTCAATTTTTAGAGATTTGAAAAAAATATTACTTTTAATTAACAGTTGTAATAAAAGAGGAAATTTTATTGAATCATAAAAACACACAATTTATTGTAAATATTGCACAAAGAAAAATATGTCATGATGGGTGAAGTTTAATGACAATGCATCAGCTGAAAAACATTATCATACACACAAAAAACAGCAACAAAAACATCAAATAAGTTTTAAATCGTTCCGAGAATCGGGACATGCGATGCTGGTGTTAGCGCTTCAAAATTTTGCTCGAGTTGTCTCCCTTTCGTCATTAAACAAACTACACTTCCGGTTTTCGTAGCTCCTCTTGAGTCGGACTACGGTTGACTCGAATTTTTTCCATGGTCCCATCGAATTCGAGATAACGACAGTCAACTGTAATTATTGTAATAATTAATGAAACATGAAAATTTAATTTAATGCAATCATCATTAATTATTTATAATTCTAATAAATAGATTAATAAAAATATAATAAAACAAAACCAAATCGTGGGAAGACATTTATAAACATTTGAAGCACAACAAATATTTTTTTATAATGATTTATTTTGGAAAACAGTGGGGCATTTTGACTTGTTGTCCTCTAATTCATGTTTCTCTGAATGTTATTCATGTGCTCTTACATCTGCAAAATATGAACGTATTTAATATAGATTCAGTTTCAGACACAGTGAAATAAATAAGAAGTGTTGGGTAGATCATTCTGCCTAGTGCTTATTACGAGGTTCATTTTATGAAGAAAAAAAAATATTTTACCTACTTACCTACCCACTACCTTGAGGGTAGGGTCGCAAAAGGGAAAACAAACAATTTTTTAAGGTTGGCCTAGTCTTATAGTTTATACACCAACACAGTTAAAGGGGAGATAATCAACTTGTATAACAAATATAATGCAATGAAAGTACATTGCATCTCAAGTATAATTTGTATAAATATATTTTCAGGATGTATTGGACTCCCAAGAATAGTGCTATCAAAGATCTGCAATATGAGTTAGCCAGAGTATGTAAGGTAAGTCTTACCAGTGGAAGATTCTGACTAAGACTCGGGTCTGTAATGAGTAGTCTGAATATTATGTTTATCTTTAGGAAATCATTTTTTTTTTTAAATATTAACAAACAATTGTGTGGTTTCCAGGGCATGAAGAATTATTTGTTAAGTCACTTACCCAAGGGAAAGTGAAATGAAAAATTTACTTTCCCTTCCAAATTTCTACTTTCCTGTTGAGGCCCACGAAGCCGGCATAATTTATGTAGGAGGGTTTTGGACATGCCCCCGCTGGGCACATGAAAATTTTGAAATATTTAATGCAAAATCCTGCATTCTGAGCATAACTGAAAGGGTTTTGTTTGAAAATAAATTGATTTTTCTTACTTTGTTTTTTGTGTGTTTAAACTTTCTGCTCTTAGAAATACAGACCCAAAACAATATTGGAAACTGTTGAAATAATTAAAATATGAAGATTCTAGTAAAAATATTGAACTTCAAGATGGTTTCGAAGACCTCGTAGATCATTTTAAATCTCAGGGAGATTCATCTGATTTTGATTGGGAATTTAAAGATAAAATTGAATATAATATTTCAAGTGAAGAAAATAGTCTTTCTTTTAATGAAGTTTCAGACAAGCCGTTTACTGTTACTGAAATTAATAAATGCATAAAGAAATTAAAAACTGGGAAAAGTACAGGTCCAGACCTAATTTCAAACGAAATTATTAAATATAGTAGTATGGTAACTTGTAAAGCTATTACTAAGCTTTTTAATTGTCCCCTGACGCTTCGTCGAAGGGGACTATAGAAATGGGTGTCGTCCGTCCGTGTGCTTTTTGGTTTCCAGATGATAACTTGTGAATGGAAAGTCAGATTGAAGCAAGGTTTGGTATGTAAGTGTATCTTATGAATATCTAGGTCAAGTTCGATAATGACAATTTTTTGACTATTTTTACTAGAGTTGTGCCCCTTTTTATACCTCAAAATTGCTAAATATTTGGTTTCCAGATGATAACTTGGGAACAAATAGTCAGATTGAAACTAGGTTTGGTATGTAAGTGTATCTCATGAATATCTAGGTCAAGTTCGATAGCGATCATTTTTCGACAAATCTTACCAGAGTTACATCCCTTTTTATACTTTGTCCGTGTGTCCCGAATTGGTTTTCCAGATGATAACTTGTGAATGGAAAGTCAAATTGAAGCTAGGTGTGGCATGTAAGTGTATCTTATGAATATCTAGGTCAAGTTCGATAATGACAATTTTTCGACAATTTTTACTAGAGTTGTGCCCCTTTTTATACCTCAAAATTGCTAAATATTTGGTTTCCAGATGATAACTTGGGAACAAATAGTCAGATTGAAACTAGGTTTGGTATGTAAGTGTATCTCATGAATATCTAGGTCAAGTTCGATAGCGATCATTTTTCGACAAATCTTACCAGAGTTACATCCCTTTTTATACTTTGTCCGTGTGTCCCGAATTGGTTTTCCAGATGATAACTTGTGAATGGAAAGTCAAATTGAAGCTAGGTGTGGCATGTAAGTGTATCTTATGAATATCTAG
>MJUT01027637.1:382170-393410 GCA_002080005.1 Gigantidas platifrons
AAACTCTGCAAAGGGGCCCGATAATGGGAAAATTGTAAACAAAGCAAATAATTTCGCACATGCGCAAACGCTTTACCGAATAGGTTCACTTTGTAGGTCACGGAATATATGAATAATACAATAATGATATGCGGGTATACAATGAATGTTTTACTGGAAGCAAGAAAATCAAACAGCGACGTATTTCCTTCGTTCTAGGCTATTTACGTATGATATAATGAAAATTTTCAACTGCACTTAGTATAAAACATCGAATATTGGCAACTTTTAATATAACAAAAATCAATTTGAGCTACTGTATGCCTTTAAACTTTGTTTAAGTAAAACTAATTAGATTTGATTTAATGATTTTTTGTGTTTTAACGCCACTTTCAGCAATATTTCAGCTATATCATAGCGACTAGTTTTAGTGGTGGAAGAAGCCGGAATACCCGGAGAGAACCACCGACCATGGGCAACCAACTGGTAAGCTTTATTACTTTCGGCTGCGAGTCGAGTGCACCCTTTTTTGTAATTTACAAAGCCGGGCCCGAACCCACGCCGTATTGGTGATAGGCTTGTATGAGTTGTTAGGTAATCCAACTATCTAACACATTGAGCCACCCGGGCCCTCGATACGCATGTTCTTTTTTCTTTATGCTTCCATGCTTAAAATACAGCTTTTTCTAAATTGTTGCCCAAAAAGATGGGGAGGGAGGACTATGAATTTGCCCACCACTTTTCAAAGTGGGGGCATGCACCTCCAAAAAATCGTTGCACCGATTGCCCCAATTTATCTATTGTTTCTGTATAGAATATAGATATTGATGAACTTCTCGTACTAAATATTACTGAAATATCTACTGCTCGCTGGACATTTAGCAATAATCAATTAACGAATTAAATATATTTGTCTACAAATATTGAAAAAAAATACTTCACACAAAAGATATATACAATTTTCTATGATACAAACAAATAATCAATGTTGTACAGCTAATTATGGCTGGAAATTTATAACATTAATTGCTTGTCCCCAGCAGCTGTACATGTACATATGCACCGAAATATTATATAAATGTACATAAATTTCCAACAAAGAGTGGAACAATGGAATCCCATTAATATGTTTTAAAAGATTTATACAAAAAAGGAGAAAATATAACACGGGTGTCATCCACCCAATGGGTCTTCTGCACTGATATGGTTTATTGAATATATTTATTATTGAAATGTACAGTTCCTAAATACAGTAATGTAATTATTAATAAATCTAAGGTTCTCCTCCCTCAGGTATAGCTAGGCCCTTTGGGTTAATTTCTCTCAAAACTTTAAATTAGTCGGCCTTCCAATATCTCGATATTGAGCGTCACCTGATGAAGGTTATTTCCGAAACGCGTTGTGCGCACTAAATTTGATATCTACGTTTTAAAAAAAGAAACATGTCCATAAAGATAGTTGAACATCAATCATTTTCTTTTACTTATATTTTGTAATTCCAAATTTTCACAATTTCTTTTACTGCTGTTTCGAAAGTAGCGACGATAACACCGAATTGCACCTTAAATGATGCAATTTTTTTCAAATCAGCATCAATGATAAATAGCCATATCCTGACATTTATCCTCTAGAATTCCCAGTAACAATAATAAGCCTGTTTGAATAGCCCTCCTTTATTATTTTTTAAACCGAACTTATATTTCAACAATGATGGAAAATCCTGTCAACTGCGCCATTCATAAGCAATCACGACCAGATGTCACAAAAGACTATAATATATTGGCTTCATTACAACAAAAAAAACCATTAACATTGACAGTGAAAAATTTGAAAATGATGAGTTTAATTATTCTATAGGAAAGTAAGTCAAACATTAAGGGAAAAAAAACACAGTTCAACCTTGTAAACTGTAACTCAGGGAACTCGTTTTTCTGGATAACTGGATGATCATGTCTTCAAATCAGGGTTATGGCTATTGCGTTTAACCGTGCCTACTTTCAAAATTATTTCAGCTATATCATGGCTGTTGGTGGATGAAACCGAAGTACCCGGATGAAGCCACTGACCTGCCGTAAGTCACTGACAAACTGTATCACATAATTTTGTATCGAGTACACCCCGCCATGAGCGGGATTCGAACTCGCAATTTTAGTGGTGATAGGCACTGATTGCAACTACCATACGGTAACGACAACGATGACCCCCTTCCTTCAAACCAGCGTTAAACATTTAACGGGAGATTTATACGTATTGACAAAACCTGATTTGATCTAATCCCGAATTGTGTATAAAACGAAATATGCTAATTGTTCTCCGTATTTTCTTTCAATTTGATTAAAATCAGTTCTCTCACTTGCTCCACTTGACTGGTTATGTATGTCACGGTGTGTGAGATCTGAGGAAACTCAATGTTTACGGATCACGTGCGAGTGACCTTATGAGAGAGAAAGAGTAGTGGTGTTTAACGTCACTTTCAACAATATTTCAGTTATATCGTGGCGGTAGAGTGACCTTATGAATATATAATGATATGATAAATTTCGGTTATAATCAGTTTCGACCAATCGGATTGCTCGTAGCATGCAAAACAGTTTAGTGACACTTTCATAATCTCGCAATCATAATTTTCATTGAATGGTACATAGGGTCACTCATATATTACCTATGCCATAATGTGATTTTCGCAGACCTCCTACGCCGCGACGTATAAGAGATAAGATAAGAAAACTTTATTTTGATTCGGTACATACATAATAAATAACATAAGCTCTCAAGAGCTTTTCACCGAATACAAACATAACATTAAAACAATAAGAGCATGCAAAGGATAAGACATGACATGACACATACATCTAAAATTTAAGCATTTCAAGCAATATAAGCACAGATAAAAGCACTAATAAGAAAGAAAATGAACATAAAAAAGCACATACATAAAATAAGCAGCAAATGACATGTCACATACAGCTAAAACTTTAAACATTTCATGTAAATTTTCAAATAAAAGCACTAATCAGCACAAGTAAGAAAAAAACACATACTAAAAAACAAGCAGCAAATGGCATAAAACATTCAACTAAAATTTAAGCATTTCATGCAAATTTGGCACAGAAAATTTAGCAATAAAAAAGAGCAACGAATTAAGCAGAGATAAAAAATGAGAAGCAGCAAGAAAAAGAATTTTTAACTTAGTTACATGCTGAGCAACGACACTCCGAGCCATTCCAGGACTGAATTAAACTTTTGAATTGAGAAAAGCTGTTTTCAGTCCTGAAATGGTCCGGAAGGCCATTCCACAGGGTAGCAGCAGCAAACTTGAAGCTTTTCTTACCATAGGTTGTTGTTCTAAAACGTGGTATGTCCAAAATATTGTTATATCTGAAAGTATATTTGCAATCTTTTATTTTGAGTAGGTCATGTAAACATACTGGTGCAAGTTTATTAATAATTTTATAAGTTTCAAGAGCCATTTTTCTTTGTCTTCGAATGTGTAGTGATGGTATTTTAGCTTTTTCCAATAATTTTTCATAAGTGCTTGTAAAATCTTCGTATACAAACAGCAGTGCCCGTTCTTGTACTTTTTCTAGTTTTTTGGAGTTTTTTTCTGTACAAAAATGCCATGCTAGGGGACAAAAATTAAAATTACTCAAAATAAATGTGTGAAAAATAGTTAACTTGCTCAATTTATTTAGATATGATCCAATTCTTTTAAGAATGTTCAGTTGTTGAGATGCTTTCCTGCATATTTTACTTATATGTGTATCAAAATTTAGTTGGTAATCTATGTCTACACCAAGAAGTTTAACAGTTGCTTCACATGAGAGATCAGCAGTTTGAATATGTATAGATGGATATTTTTCATGTGTTTTTTTACCTATGGCCAGAACTTGAAATTTATCAGGTAAAGGGAAGCAAATGAGAGATGTGATTTTACCCCAAGGAACAAATAAACATTATAGAGAATACCGAAAGTGGTAATCAAAAATGGAAAATCCAGAGAAACTGGAAACATAGGATACACAAGACACAAGTCGAAGAAAAACAAAGCACAATGTGTTTTACAACACTATACGCAAACAAACACAAATAACAGAAACAGAACACGAGTCCTCCTACAAACAACTGCAGGTAAAGACGAACCGAACATCGTTTTTATTCGGAAGCATCATCGTTTAAAAACCATGTAGCTTTTTTTACGCAACAATACCGCACATTTCATATTTACATGTGGGCGTTATTGACAAGGGAAGTTTTCAATATCTGGATGTATCAAGTGTTAAGTCGAATGAATTTGGTGTTATTTTGTGGTTTAATATTTAGCTTGATCATGAGATTTTCTTTGCTTTGTATCTGGTGTCTAGATCAATCATCACGATATATTGTATACATGTATTTTGATATTAGGATGAAATAAACGGAAATCGATATTAATTGTCAGTTTCAACATCTGATACGTTTTGCTTTGTTTGAATATTGAATGTATATTTTGTCTACTATTCAATTTTATCACGAACCAAGCATTGCTATCTCTATATGCACTGATGTTACGCACATATAATACGACGCGCGCAGTTTTTGGACAAAATTTTATTTTGACTAAACACAAACATATGAATACTTGTCTTGCCATATATTTTCACCTCGTTCCAAGTATTGACTCCTTTTCAAAGCGTTCAGTATGGAACTGAGAACAGCGGACTCTCAGACTAACAAACCAGCTCCTTAAAGGTGTTGTATTTCTTCATATGTTTATTGTATGTTGTGTCTCAAGTTGTCTAATTTATTTATGTGACAATAAAATTTATAAGTATTATTGTTCGTTTAAAATCATTAAAAAAATTTAACTCGACTTTATTTAAAGGATTAATTGGTTATTTAAGAAATGGACTTAATGTCCACATTCGTGAGTGATATAATGGATATCCTTAACTAAATATAATAAATCTTGTTTACTATTAGTTGTAAGCGTTAAGATTGTGAGGTTCGCTCAACTGCCCACATATATTTTTAAGATGAATTGAAATTGATATTGCTCAAACGTCCACAGTGTAAATTATGTTTTTCGTTCAAATTTTCATCGTCAGTCTTGACACAATCTGATTAAAATCATATTCTCATCTTGCTCCCGTTTTCTGATGTGTCGCTGCGTGAGAATCTGACGAAACGCCGTAGACATCTTCGTGTCAGTAACCTAGGATCAATGAGTGAATTGACCAATCAGATTGCTGCTTTCAGGATCTTGAAAGTGATTACGATAATCTGATTGGTCAATTCACTCATTGACCCTAGGTCACTGACACTAGGATGTCTACGGCGTTTCGTCAGATTCTCACGCAGCAACATACCCGGTATCAGAAAACGGGAGCAAGATGAGAATATGATTTTAATCAGATTGGTCTTGACCTGGATTTCCAACGTCATATGTCATGGTCTTTTTTGTGTTCAGTAAGTTCACCTAAGATGAGAGGTCATTGTTCGTATTTGTTGATATTGGTGGAATTGGTGACCATCACTGTTTAAACTTTCTTTTCATAATAATATGGATTTCATTATTAAATAATTAACACACTGGCACAATATATTGTAAGCTATAAGTTTTATTTGAATGTTGTGATAAAAAAATAAAAGGTATATAGTGCGTGTGACTTAGTGAGGAAAATGCCGCCAATGTCACATGTCTTCTCTCAATATTTATGTACAACAATCCATCAAATCACACACAAAGTATGCAAAACACACGTAGCTTCCATTATATTTCAGAAATGTGACATTTGTTCATTGTATGAAGGGGAGAGGTCATGTTATTATCAAATTGGGTATAAGTTAGCTAGCTATATTCAAGACCATTTATGGATTACATAACAACTCACACAAACCTATCCCCAATACGGCGTGGGTTCGCGCCCGGCTTGGTAAATTACAAAAAGGGTGCACTCAACTCGCAGCCGCAAGTGATAAAGTTTACCAGTTGCTTGCCCATGGTCGGTGGTTCTCTCCGGGTACTCCGGCTTCTTCCACCACTAAAACTGGTCGCCATGATATAGCTGAAATATGGCTGAAAGTGGCGTTAAAACACCAAAAATCTAAATCAAATCAAGGCCATTTATAAAATAACTACTATCCTTTCTGAGAAAATTGTATGTAATTGGTTACAAGTTAGCATTTATACAAGACTTCGTTGAAATATGAACAGAATCTATCATAACAATATTCGTACATTGTCGGCAAATATAACATTTATTGTACGAGCTTCAGAAATAGAATGGAAAGCGAGTCTTTGGCGAGGTTTTCTTCCCTGTTTCAAGGCGACTACAGATAAATATTATGTTTCCCTACAATATACCTATATTGTGTATTTACTGCAAAGTCATGTGTGCAAAACATTGAATACACATGTACATACAAAAGCCAAAACATGAGACATTATGGTTGAATTTCCTATTGAGTATCTAAAGTGGGACCCGTGTTCGAACAGTCTCTATCGCGTTTCGCTGTGCATAAGTCTAAGGTTACCAGACTATAAAGCTAATGTCTAAACGTACACCTTTACACAGATAGAAAATGCACTGCTTGTAGTATATATATTAAATAATATTACAGAAATGTTATAAATCCAACAGGAATGAAGTGTTTATACAAATCATGGGTCGTTATAACATCGCCAGACTTGTTCAGCCATTTTATAGTTTTATTTGATGACGTACGATGAAAATCAATCTTGTCTATCACGCACTGTCCGAATGATCAGCCAAAGTACATGTACGTAATACCTATTGATAAATAGAAGGAACACTTAAATTCATTCTTTACACAAGACACACACATGTTGCTAAATCAATTCCGAAACTTTAATCTATTCTATTCCGAGATTGATTTCCTTTCAAAAACGCAATTATGATTTATCACCCTGACATCTTCAACCCTTTGCTGTGATTGTGCTGCATATTACGTTATGATGAAACCTTCTGTTACGGAAACTTTAGTAGATATAGTGCAACCTTCTATGGAGTGAGTGAGTGATTGTTGTTTAACGCCAACCCAGCAATTTTTCAGCTATATCATGGCGAGAAAAAGAAAAAAATAATTGTCAATGAGATGATGATTAGGTCGTTTTGTACGGGGTCAGACCTATAATCCGACGGTCCGGACAACCGTCCGGTAGTACAGTTAATAGCGTTTCTATGAAAATAAAATATCTGTTCTTTTTTTTAGAAATATTCGCTTAGTCAAGTTTTGTGCAATGTGAAAGCAAGATCCGTCGTCAAACTGGCGTTGCAAGATTCCTATGTGGTTTACTGGTGCATATATTAAAAACAGGCGTTGAAGTAATTTTTATTTAAAGTCGGAAGCATATATATATAAATACAACATAGAACATGAGCTCTTTAGAGCTCTTTAACCGACTTGAAAGCTCTTTAAGCGACTTGAAAAGCTCCTTAACCGACTTGAAAGATTATTACGTGGTTTACTGAAGCATATGTTAAAATATTGTCGTCAAATTAATTTTCAAGACATTTACTTTAGAGAATTAAAAAAAAGGTCCGAACATATTGCCTAGATCCGGAATACGTAGCACTTGCCTATTGTGCCGGTCGGCTCATTTAGCCAAAACAGTCTTCAGTCAGGAACAAATTGCCTACTACATCGGCTCTGTCGAAGAAAAAAAATAATTTAACGGCAAAGAAGACGAAAAGATTTAATTCGATCCCAAAATAATCCCCCTCGAAAATCATATGGTCGTTACTTTAGATTATCATTGAATTAAAGAAATTTTACTATTTCTTCATTCTTCATTTAAGTGAATGCAAATATCCGTCATACAAGTACAAATTCAAACAAATATTCAAGAAAATTGGTCAGACTAAAGATTTATATCTTTCTTGTGTTTCCCCAGCGAATTTTTAGTTTGCTGCTAATCTTACTTGAACGGTGAACGTGAAAAACAAACACATCTCTTTCAGAGTATCGAATTGTCGGGTTGTTGGACTATCGACCTGTCGGACTAACGGGCTGTCGGATTATAGCTACGCTTCCCTTTGTACTAGACCAAACAAGCTTAGTTGAATTGGTATAGTGCTAGATCACTGAAATAACAGTCCGCGGATAGGCATGTCACCCCACTTAGACACATTATCATATTTCCGAACCAACCAGTCTGTTCTCTTTCTCCTTAATGCTGTGTCCTTAGCAAATAAACAATAAATGACAATTGTATAGTCTTTGGTTCGAACACTGGAGCACCCTAACCATTACACCACCGATACGGTTCCTTCGAAACCATGCTATTAAATAACTTGTACACCTTTTGTACAGGAGAGATTAGTAAATTAGTGTGCAGCTTTCCATGATAACTTTGAATGTAGTGTCATCCTAGGAAATCCCATCTCAGAACCCTTCATCGTCAAATCTGGAGTAAGTCAAGGCTGTATTATGTCACCTATCATCTTCCTAGTAGTAATTGATTGGATAAAGACAAACAACATCTGATTAAAGACGTGCCATACAGTGGAGACTGTTCAGTCACTTAAAAGACCTTGATTTGACGGGATGAATAAGTACGCAAGGCAGGCAGGGCTTAACATCAGCACAAAAAAAGACCAAGATAATGACCATCAATGCAACACATGAACGTATAACTATAAATAACGATCCACTAGAAGAAGTCAAAGATCTTACCTACCTCGAAAGTTTCCTAAGTAAAGACAATGGAGCAGGCAAAGACATAAAGCGCGTCCAGCATTCGCCAAACTTCAGCCCATCTGGAAGTCGAGTAAATACAGTCTGAGAACCAAGATACACCTATACAACAGCAATGTAAAATCAGTTCTCCTGTATGGGTCCGAGTGCTGGCGTATAAATGAAAGCGACATAAAGAAAGTTGAAGTCTTCCACAATAGCTGCTTACGCAAGATTAATATAATTTTCTGGCGCAGCAAGATATAAAGTAACAAAGATCTACTTATAAAACGGAAATGCAAAAACATTGTTGGGGAGATAAAGCAAAGACGAATGAGATGGCTTGGACATGTGATGAGAATGGCACCCAATAGAATCCATAATGTTGACCTACACTGGACACCACCTGGCAAGAGAAAAAGAGGCAGACCAAGAACATGGAGGAGGACAATTACATCAGTGCTGGAGGAAATGGGTTTTTCTATGTGCCAGGCTCAGTACATTACAAAGGACAGAGGAGGATGGCGACAAATTGTTGATGTCCCAAGTAAAGTAAAGTAAGTAACCTTCTGGCGTCACCAGCAGTGAGATATTGCATTTACAGCGCAGATGGCGAAGGTGTGGTGAACGCTATACTAATGCATGCATCGTGGAAAGAGACTCGTGTGCGGATCAAGGGCAAACTTCATGGTATGGAGTGGAATCGGTCTAAGCTTCCAACTTCGACCTGTCATCTTTCATAGCATCGCATAAGGAAGAGGTAATGGGATTACACCCTCTCACTACATCGGAATTACATTTTCTGCAAGATCTTTAAGGGACGTTCCTCAGCAAACCAGCACAGAGGTTATGCCGTGGCCTGCTTTTAGACCGGAATTGAACCAGATTGAACATCTGCGGGACGAGATTCAAAGACGTCCAACTGAAGTCCAACCAAGGCCGACAACTGCAGCTGAGCTTGTTGCATCCCTCTTGAGGGTTTGGACTCGCATTTCTATGGCAGCTATCAACAGCATCAATGTTTTCAATGTACAGGAGATATGCTACACCAACGACCAATGGAGGACATATACGATACTGACTCTCGTTCCCCATTTCTTCTAAACATGTGATGTATTGTTGACAAAATTATCCGGAAAAAACATTTTAAAAACTAATTGTTATGTTTAGAAATCTGCTAGAAATGACTTTCCAAATATTTATTACTTAAATTGCTATCTTTCATAATAAAGTTGAATACTTGAATCTAAGCGACGTTTCTGTCGTGTTTTCAGTACATTATATATTTAAGGGGACCGTCGTGGTCGTGATCGTATGGTAGCTGGATATACAACTACCTATGCAATCATTGTCTATCCCCACTAAAGTTTTGCGTTCGAATTCCGCTCATGGCGAGGTGTACTCGACGCAATATTATGTGATAAAGTTTTTTCGTGACTTACGGCAGGTCGGTGGTTTTCTCCGGGTACTCAGGTTTCCTCCACCAATAAAAATGGCCGCCACGATATACCACGGTAGCTGAAATATTGTTGAAAGTGGCATAAAAACACCATTTCCATAACCCAATATTTAATCTTCGTGACACAGAAGTTGTCTTATGTATAATGATAGTTCTATTTAAAAGATCCGAAAGTATCATCCATCATTTAAATAAATGCTATAGAACACCGAAGGGCAATAAAAAATTGACAATGCAGAGAAACTGGCAACATACAAGACGAAGAAAAACACAACACAATATGTGTTGGACAACACTATTCGTAACCAAGACATGAGCCCTCCTAAATTTTGGTAATGCATAAGGCCATCTTAGGCCACTCCAAATTAAATACTTGTTCTTCGGACCCGCTCGCACCTTAAAATTCAGATTGAAAATTTCGACAAAAAATGTTTCCTCATCATTTCTTCAACATTCCCTCTTCATGTTTCATGATATTTAAACAATTTAAAATAAAAAAAAGTCGCCCGCTTATAAAATTATCTTGAATTCTCATTTAAAAACACACAAATGAGGGGGAAAATGATTAAAAAAAAAAAAAAAGTGTCGCTCGCTTGTTCAAGATTTTAGCGCCTCCAAAAAATCTATTTTTAGAAAAAAAAAATAATTAAAAAAATTTCGCTCGCCCGCTCCATTTTTTTAATGAAAAAATCCGAAGAACAAGTAATCAATTTGGAGTGGCCTTAAGATATAATATGGAAACAATAATCAACTTTGAACCAAAATGTAATTGCGAGTACCATCTTTCGACATCTTTACGCAACTTGCATAATACTTTTCAACAAGGCGTTGATATATTTTTTGAAAGATACGATGAGACGAATATTTACAAACCCTTGACCTAACATTTAGTAGTTTGAAGACGGTGACGTTGTAAAAAGTCTGAATACAAACTGCAAGCTCGAGCGTAATGTTGTAAAAAGTCTGAATACAAACTGCAAGCTCGAGTGTAATGTTGTAAAAAGTCTGAATACAAACTGCAAGCTCGAGCGTAATGTTGTAAAAAGTCTGAATACAAACTTCAATCTCGAGCGTAATGTTGTAAAAAGTCTGAATACAAACTGCAAGCTCGAGTGTAATGTTGTAA
>MJUT01027637.1:401188-425843 GCA_002080005.1 Gigantidas platifrons
ATAGAAAACTAAATCAGAGGACAGACAATACAATGACCAATAGAAAAAGGAGAAGAAATGATCTACAAATCACTGCATAGAAAACTAAATCAGAGGACAGACAATACAATGACCAATAGAAAAAGGAGAAGAAATGATCTACAAATCACTATATAGAAAACTAAATCAGAGGACAGACAATACAATGACCAATAGAAAAAGGAGAAGAAATGATCTACAAATCACTGCATAGAAAACTAAATCAGAGGACAGACAATACAATGACCAATAGAAAAAGGAGAAGAAATGATCTACAAAACACTATATAGAAAACTAAATCAGAGGACAGACAATACAATGACCAATAGAAAAAGGAGAAGAAATGATCTACAAAACACTATATAGAAAACTAAATCAGAGGACAGACAATACAATGACCAATAGAAAAAGTAGAAGAAATGATCTACAAAACACTGCATTGAAAAGAAATGACTGAACAACACGAACATCACTAATCACAGGCGGGGAACTCATGTGTTCCTCAAGGGTAAAATATTCATGCTCCACTATTGACACCCGTCGTGTTACTTTTGTTGTAAACCCGTTGGTAAGTCATGAACGAGGAAAAGACCGGATTGTGGTTACTACAAACGGAACAATTGTGACACAGATAGCCGTAACGGTAAACTGTCGAAGTGATGATTTCAACTTAAAGGGATATATTGTCTACGATTTTTTTTAAAATTTTTAACTGTCCATAAATGATTTGTTTAAGCTATCGTTAAACAGTTATGCTACAAAATATACGATTGGTGTTCTTTTTTAAAAAAAAAATACCCAAAACTATCGTTATCGGAATTATTGTTCGGATGACAGAAATTCAAAGTGAAAGTAAAAGTAAAAACGGAAGTTTGGAATTCTCGGGGGTTTAGCTTTGAGGTAAGGAAAATACTGTTAGGATTCAAACACTTCATGATTGTCACGCTTGTTTAATGTTGTTTGAATTTTAACGTTTCGTAGCGTATTCGCCAATAATTCGGTATTTAATCTTCATTTTATAAAGGTCAGTACGGAAAACAACAATAATTTTGGGTATGAAAAAATACAAATGTGGTAGACAATATACCTTTAATCACTAGGAACCCTTCGCTGAGTAGCCTCCTTGTTCAGTAACAACCATTTATCAATGAATCAGGATAAGAACCACAGACTCTAGAATATCGTATAAACTGAGAGATAGATACTCAATATGTAAGTGCTGCTGGAACATTGCTACATATGAATGGACCTTTACCTTAGATATCAACATCGATTAAGCTAATTTGTGTACCTTGTATATTGTCAATACCGTAACGTTTTCGTCACATTTGAACCAATATCATTCCGTTAGACTGTAACACATAGAAACCAATCACATCAGAAAACAGCTTATTATATACCCCTTCATAAAGGTCACATTCGAACCACTAGCGTCCACTTAGACTGTAACACATATAAAGCAATCACTTTGATCTTTTTTATGGTTTATATACCAGAATGTAAGCAACAGCTAAGAACTATGAAATAATACACCCAGATATAAGACATTGCACATTTTAAATCTGGGCTGTTGTTTTATTACTCCCAGAGAGCCATGCAATAATCAACCACCTAGATGTGATATTACATGGCTTCATGTTACAAATAATTTATTCCACGGCTTTCTGAGTAAAACAGTAGTATAAATATTACAAAGAATAAAACAATAAGCTTAACTAATGTAGACATATGACTGTAAGGTGAAGTACAACGTCAAATGCATTTTGTCTTGTGTTTTTGAAAAAAAATATCCTTCACTGTTACATATCAGGACAAAAATACTGGATATTATTGAATAATTTTATACAACACTGCATTAAAACATATTTGTTGGAAATGCATTCACATCGATGCACTTTTTGATTAAATATGTACTTGTTTAGTTATAGGGAAAATAAGAGCATTCAACCACATGTGTTAAGACTTCTCCGTATGTGACATTTCACAACAAACTATGTAAATCTTAAGTAAATTTGCTTGTAAAAATAATAAGAAAAGTAAATGTATTACTCAACTGATTAATGTTGTATATGTTTCTGTGAAACTTTAGTCGGCCATTAGATATAAAATCAATTTTTCTTTGCTATTTAATTTAAAAGTGCACAATGCAAGAAATATGGGTTATGGTTATGGTGTTTAACGCCAGTTTTAGCGATATTTCAGCTATATCATGGCGGTCAGTTTTATTTGAGCAGGAAAGCGGAGTACCCGGAGAAAGCCACCGACCTGTCGCAAATCATTGACAAACTTTATCATATAATGATGTATCGAGTACATCTAGCCATGAACGGGGTTCGAACTCACAACGTTAGTGGTGATAAGCACTCATTGCACAGGTAGTTGTAAACATATTGTTTATATTTCTGTGAAACTTTAGTCGACTGTTAGATATCAGATGCATTTGTTTGCTATTAATTGAAAAGTGCACAATGCAAGAAATATAAAAACAAACAAGTAATTCTAAACTTTTATTATGTAAATTAAGCTTTAGTCGCAACAAATTTATAATTTTCTCTTTAAACTGTGGAAACATAACATTTATTTAACTGTAAAATTCACCCCCTTTTTTCCCTTTTTTCTTGTTTAAATCAATGATCAACAATATTCCAGAATCATACAAATGAATAAATATAACATATCATCTTTCCTTTACATTGTCAAGATTCTATATTTATAAACTATTAACCTGAGTAACCTTGCTAAACCATGCGAATTCAGTGTGTTTTAAATCGGTCATCCAATCAGGACGTTCATTATTGTCCAAGATAAAAATAGACTACACATGCTACTTACAGTGACCCGTGACCCAGATTACGTGACCCGTGACCCAGATTAGCAGGTATCGGGAATCTTTTCTGTATATGGTATATAATTAAAAACAATCCCCATTAATCATCCTCATTTTACAAGAATTGAATAAGTTATTTAAACAAAACAGCTGGTGTAAGGCGCAAGCGTACCTAGATATAGTATTACTGTATACACATTGATCTGAGAGGTTCGTACCCCAGCCAGTTTTAGGGAGAAAGAAGGTTGCAGTTTTTTGTAGCGTATTATTATATACTCGATACCTACTGTCTTGCGTGTTAGCCTCTTAATCAGAGCCTGGCACTAGAGCCAGTGGAAACTTGATCATTTGACCAAGTACAGATATAAGCCTCATTAAGAAGGATATCCCCTATTCGCTATATCTAATTCAACATCTACATAATCCTCCTTTTAACTCGTCTGGACATTAGAGTCGGTGTTATATGGCAGTCTAATTCGCATATTTAATGCCTATTATCAGTGATCTTCTAAATTCTATTTCTGTTAGTTTAACAAAATAACGATATATGATGTCAAGTACCACTAAAAAGGAAAATTTCTACAATTTCCAGAGTAAATAAAAACGTAGACATCTAATCTAGTACGCACGACGCCATTATGGAATGTCCTTCATCAGGTACGCTGGTAATCAAAAAATTGGAGAGACAAATAATTTAAAAGTCTTTGGGAGCAAGTAAGCCCAAATGGCCTAGAGCTTACAATATAGCATCTCATCCCCCAATACAACCCATAAAAGTGTATGTTTATCTGACAATTCATAGGAGAGCAACAACAGCTACCAATGGAACGTTATCTAGAGCGGAAATATTTTAAATGCGTTTGAACTTTCTTTACTATAAACACTATTAAAACAAAACAAAAAATTAACCAAAGACTAACTGCTAGGAGCTATTACAAAATGGATGTTTGTTTTTGTGTGTTACTTTTTCTTTTCGTAGCTAATATTGTAATCGAAGAATATCCACAGATTGTGTCATCTTTGCGACTTTGCTAATATCGGTGACGAGCTCCATTATATAATGTCATGTAATTATTTAAAACAAGAAAGGGACAAAATATTTACCTAGTTACTGTTGTAATAATGTCAATACCTTCAAATTTAATGAGTTATTTTCTTCATTTATAATGTTATTGTATTAGAAAAACTATGTAAATTTATAAAGATTGTTAGTATGAAACTCCCACCTCCTGGTTAGTGTAATTGTAATTTTTTCCACACATGTACAAAACTTAATATGTTGTATATTATCATTTAATTCTCTGTAACTCTATATGTATTTGGTTTATGAGAATAAAATTCATTCACAGTTGGGAGGGTGAAAGTTTTTTTTCTTATAATCTTTATTGCTAATCAAATAAAACCGTAAATATGAAATTTAGTCCTCACGATGCGTTAAATTATGTCCCTAATGATGGAAATCCCAAAAATGAAGTACATGTAGGCTAACGAAAGGGTTCGCGGTTATTAGGGTGTCACTAATAACCATAAATTAAACATAGTGCGAACATTAAAACAACTGGAAAAAGTAATATAATTTCAAAATTATGAGATGAAACTGTAGAGTATTCAGCTTTTTCGTGGTCTTTAATTCATCAAATTAGGGAAAATAAAATTTCTTTTGCTATTTATAATGTACTTTTTATATGATGAATATTTGAGAACTTGACTCACGTTTGGCATATTGCAGTAGCAATAAAACTGACAGACACGATATAACTGAAATATAATGTTGTAGAGGGTTCATGTTTTATTAATAGAATTTGTATTTACGTGTACTGGTGTCCAGCGCGACTTCTAAATCAGATGATGTTCATGTCGTTTTTGCAGTAACATGACGAGTGTTCGCTAGTGATTCAGGAACTGTTAACCCTTCCGGAGCATCACGGTTTTTATTTGAGTCCGGTTTGCTCAATCTTTAGCTCTGCTTAGTGTTTTGTAGATCATTATTTGTTCATTTGTCCCTCTTCGTTTTGCCATTGTATTGTCTGTCCTTCGATTTACGTCCTCTGCTATCTTCCAAACTTCTCTTGTTGTAAGCGAGGTTGAACATAGACAGCCTCAACCTTAGCCAACACATTTACTAACATAAATATTCTAAGAAGAGTTTGAAGATACCAAAGTGGTAATCAAAATCCGTAAATAGAAGAAGAACAGACAACACAATGGCTAAAAGAAGATCGAGTAACACGAACCCCACTAAAAACCGGAAGTGTACTCAGGTGCTCCGGAAGAGTCGGCAGTTCTTGCTCCAACAAAATAGACCCGATGATATATATCCACGGTTAAAGTCCATGTATATATATATATATATATACTGTTCTCGTCATCTTTTGTAACAATAAGATTATATAAGATTTTCTTATGCGTTCTATTTAATATTCGTAACAAAATATATAACACAAAGCTTTCATAATTTAACAAAGGAGGCAAATATTTCATTTCTATGTTCAAACATGGTATATAATCTCCCGTTTATATAAAAAATGTTTATTGAAATGCAATCTTCTTATAAAGTTAAGTAAACAACATATGTTGTGAAGCCTTTCTGAAAATTTATAACTTTTTTATTGACATCCTCTGACCAACATTGGAACAGAACGAATAAATATATATAAGAATAATAAGATTGTCCATCGACGATCGATCGTAGCAATCTGAACAATACTCAGCCAATCAGAGCTGACTCAGATGTCGGAGTCTCTCTGTCGATTACATCGATCGAACTAGAAGATCATCGCAGTAGCGAGAATATCGAATAGATAAAGAAATTTGCTTACGTAGATTTGTCTCGTATAAAAAGGCTGATCACACTTGAGCGTCTTCAGAGGACAACTAGTCCCTCCTAAAGAACAGATTGAAGGAGACATAAGAACTTCTGTATTGTTTTAAGTGTATACGGACATAGCTACAGACATAGACTAATTGGAAGTTCTTTACAACAATTACGGTTTTTTTCTACGCCCCATTTTTGGGACCAAATATGGCCAGGTCTTTACAGACCCTTTTCATTGGGATTTTATGGATTTTAACAACCGGAACGTTACAATGGACCTTGGCTGAAAGGTATGTCGAAATTCAAAAATATTACTTTAATCCAGGTGTTATGGTGTTTAACGCCACTTTTACCAATATTTCAGTTATATCGCTGTGGTACTTTAATCCACAATTGTTACTTGAAATTTAAGTTTTGCTATGAAATAATAATTTTTTATTTAGATTTCCATATATGGTTATAATTTTATATACTGTTTTAGGACCTTTAAATTTATTTAAAGAATTGTGTTTGAATTATTTGTAATAATGTTATATTACAATTTTGCATTTTAAAATCAAATTTTAAATTTTCTTAAAATTCAAAATTGTAATATCAAGAATTAGAATTTTGTAAAATAATAATATAATATTTATTGTGAATAAAATAAAAGAATGCTCATATTAATTTATCATGCAAATAACTGATCATTGTGTATTCAATGGTAATTAATTTAGAATTCATGATTAAATGTGTACATACAGATACATGCAAGTTTTGATTCTGGTAACAATTTAATGATTCACTAATTTATGAAATCCTTAATAAAAGTAAGCCCCTTCCTTCAGCCATAGACCATCTTAGCCTATCCTATTGTAAGTCCCTTCCCTCAGCCATAGATGATCTACGGCCTATCCTATTTAGGGTCTTTGGTTTTCTGGCTTCCAAAGCCCAGTGCCGGATTTGCCTATAGGCTCGATAGGTTGAAGCCTAGGGCCTCAAAATTTAGGGGGTCTCCCGCCAAGATGTGTATCATTTTTAACACTGTTATTGGACTTTCACACTTATGCTGTCATTACGTACTGTACTTTCCAAACAACCATTCAGTAATTTTTCTTACATAGTTGCACTCCATTTCAGAATATTGCAGAATTTTAAGCACCCTTCATCATCTTTGCCTTTATTGAAATTGATTAAGCACACTTCCATCTTCCTCCAGTCGTGAAGGTGGGGAATTGGGAGGGACCTCACAAGTGGATTAGGAGGGGCCTCACAAGTGGATTAGGAGGGGCCTCACAAGTGGATTAGCCTAGGGCCTCTCTTTATCTAAATCCGGCACTGCTAAAGACTTACATTATTTGTCTTTCCAATCATTTGGTTATGAGCATACATGACGAAGGTTATTCCAGAAACCCATCGAGCGTACTAAATTAGATTTCCACGTTTTTATTAAGTTTTAAATATTATAGTAAAATAATGTTACATTAAGATTTTGTTACACTTTTAGCAAATTAGTATATTATACATTTACAAGTTATGAAAATAATATTTATTAATAAATAATTTATAAGAAAAATCGCGAATAGACAAAATTCTCAGATAGAAAAATCAGAAATGATAATTATTTTTTTTTCATAATTGTACATTAACAAAAGTGCTTCATATGTACAATTCCATATTTCATAATTGTTGTTATGTCGTGACCAAAGGCTAGTAAATTGTTATTGTCAAATATATACAAAATGTAATATAATATACACTCATTCAGTTTTATGTGTTATTTGTTTTCTAACTTCTCCACTGTCCCGTAATATTGAAATACATACAGTCACGGGTCAAAGTCCTACTGCACTAAAGTAGTTTCCCATATATTTAATATAAAATCACGAAGTATTGAACAATTATTGTCAAATCTTTCCTTTTTCGATTTTTAATGAAAATGTTAGCATTAAAAAAAATATATATATATGTTCTCTTCTTCGTATGATTTTCATGCGATTTTATTTCTTCTTTTCCTTAAAATAAAATATGATTTAAACACAGAGTTTAATTTTTGTTCAGCTAGTATTACTACATCTATATAATCTTAGAAAAGAGTGAACTAACGTTGGGAGTTCGAATTCCGGTAGGCCGAAATGTACTCGATACAACATTATGTGATAACGTTTGTCAGTGACTTGCGGTAGGTCGGTTTTCGTCGGGTACTCCGGCTTCCTCTACAAATAAAATTGACCGCCACGATATAACTGAAATAGTGTCGAAAGTGGCGTTGAACACCATAACTCTAGTTGAGTTAGAGAATTGTTGGAAGATAAGTGGTATTAACTTATATGAAATATATGGGGAACTATTTTAGTGCTGAAAACAGCTTTCTACCCGTGAAAAGTACTATTTCATAATTTATGTTACTTTTATTTCGGGTTAGTGCCAAACCTAGTCATAGCAACAAACAAATAATCAGATGAATAAAATAAAACAATAAAATATACTAAATAAAAATAAGAAAGGGAGGGGCCAAACTACATACATTTTTTTTAGATTCCACCAACATTTCTTTCCAGATAATCCTCAAAACTTATAGATCGTTGTTTATCCTTTTCTACTGCTTCTTTTGGGCATTGTATTGTCTGTCCTTCGATTTCCGGATTCTGATTACCACTTTGGTATCTTCAAACTCTTCTCATAACACTACTGCTTTAAGCTTTCATAATAATAGACTAAATACTTATTAATACTTATTAATTGTAAAAAAAAAAGAAAAAAAGTAACGCTATCATAGCGAAAGAAAAACGATTTAAAATAATTTATTATTTTTTATAAGAGGCATTAACGACAGCGTATAGCAAACAATATGTTGGCACATAGTTTTCTGTAGAGTACTTTGTAGATCAATGTTTGTTCTTTTGGCCATTGTATTGTCTGTTCTTCTTTCTTCTATGATAGCCTCTTTAGTATCTTCATACTTATCTTGCAACTTTTATCAAGTTCAAGTTCTTTATTCATTCATATACAATTGTAACAAGAGGAATATTATACAAAATATTTTATATAATGACGGATTAACTAACTAGAAATAATACAGCTTCAGAATATAATTACAAAACATTTTGCAATTTAGATATAAATAATGACAGTTTTTTTTCTTCAAAACCTTAACATGACACAAAGATAACAGGCCTTTCATTTTGTACATGTTTGCATATCTAGTATAATGAATTGGAATACATTTACATCTAAGCCTTTGTACATCAGCAGAGGTATATTAACAAAATATGAAATTCAGTACCTAAACCAACATTACGCAGATGACAAATACGTTCTTCTCTTGGAGTATTCGACTATCTTCCATACTTAGTTCTGAGTATTATTTGCATATAATTTAATTTGATTTGAATATTTCAATCTGATTGGCTAATCCGTCTGGAGAAAATTTTGGTTATACTCGATAACCTGGGTTGGTATTGTGACGTCACCAATGTGTTCATCCGCCAACGACAAATTCAAATAATTACATGAAATAATCGTAATTAAAATCGAGGAATCATTAAATTTTGTTGTAAAAATTAAATTATAAGGAATATTTAAAATTGTTGAACAGGTTATACTTGCATAACCTGGTTTGGGTCAGTTTGCGCTTTTCATAAACCGTTTAAGCGTAAACTGACCCAAGCCAGGTTAACCTGTTCAACAATTTCAAATATTCCTTAAATAATCTAAACATTTGTTTTATTTATTAATTATTTAATTTATCATAACATACATCACAATATATACGTCAATTCCTTCTGTAAAAATTAATCAAAGGCATTCGAAAACTTATTATAATTCGGTTCACTATTTATATATGTTGGTTATTGGTTTTTAGATACAGCCTTAACAAAACGGAAAGCCTTTCTCATTCATGTACTTAATTTTTGTATATTGGAAAGGTTTTTAAAATTTATTTTTTTAAGAATTGAATCCATTCTTTTGAAGTTTCATTGGGGTATGAAAGCGTTGACCGAAGTACATTTTCAATGAAGCGCGTAAGCGCTTCATGTTGAAAATGTAGTTCGATCAACGCTTTCATACCCAATGAAAGTTCAAAAGAATTCATTCAATTCTTATAATTATATTTAAATCACACCAAAATTTAATATAGTTGAATTTTTCGTTGTGAATTTTAATTGTGTTAGATTATTTGCTGTTGGAAATTGCTACGCCATTGATTGTTTATATCTGACGTCGTCATGGAGGCACGTGAAAGTTCGGGTTTGAGTTTCATTGGATTTGAAACATCTCTTTTATATTCATGTGACCACTTCATAGCCAATCATATTGTAACATTTCGATGAAAAACGGAAATAATGTAATTATAATTTAATAAATGTCTGGACATTTATTATATCTACGATATAAGGTAACCACCTAGTTGGTGTAATGGTTAGCGTGTTCGTCTCTTGTGCGGTAGATCGTGGGTTCGATCCCCGATCGGGTCAAACAAAAGACTATGATTTTGGTATTTGTTGCGTCTCCGCTAAGCACGCAGCACTAAGGAAAAAGAGCCAAAAGACTGGTTGGCTCTGAATCAGAATAATGTGTCCATGTGGAGTGACATGTCTACCAGCGGACTGTTGTTTCGGTGAGCTAGCACTATAAAAACCCAACTAACCGTGTTAGTCTAGTACAATGCGGACATCATCATCATCATCATCTCATTGAAAATTATCTTGTTCTCACCATGATATAGCTAAAAACCAATTGGCGTTAAACAACAATCACTCACTCACTTGCTCACGATATAAGGTGGAATCGCCTTAGTAAGCCTTTGGTATTCCTTGAATACTCTATAAAATTCCAAATGTTACTTGAGTAAAGCCTTTCCTTCGTATAATCCTTCTTAAGATTGGATTATTTTCGTCAATATTTTATTATGTTGTGCAGTCAACTAATTTCGCCTAGGTATTATAAAACGTATTACAAATGAAATTTATTCTCACTACTTTGGTGTTAATTTCATTTTAAATATCAGATGAATTTCTTTGAAGGGTTGGAAACATGGTGTTTAGGTACTGTAAATGAAGCGTTGAAAATTTGTTATTTCATATGGAAAAAAAAAGAATTTAGACAAAACTGTTTTATGGATGTTTAATGCCAATAATAAAACTATGAAGTCTTACATTGCGAAAGAACCTTTGGGGATTTCGTATTTGACGTCACTTTCAACAATATTTCAGTTATGTCGTAGCGGTCAGTTTTCTTAGTAGAGCAGACCGGAGTCCTAGGAAAAAAACCACATACCTGCCTACTGACAAACGTTATCAAGAATCTTTATATTGTATATACATCGACCTATAATTTAAAGAATGTCACATAATTTTACTGTTACAACCATTTTTCTTTACTGACGTGTGTGTGACAGCCGCTTTTTACTTGCTGACGTGTGGGTTGGGCCATGAAATGTGTAGAAATGGTGTTTTCACTTCCGGAGCACCTGAGTTCGCCTCCGGTTTTTAGATGGGTTCGCGTTACTCGATCTTTAGTTTTCTGTGTAGTATTGTGTGGATCGTTGTTTGTTCTTCTGTCCGTTTTCTGTTGGTCATTGTGTCGCGTAATTGTCCTTCAATTTACGGATTCTTATTATCCCTTTGTTATTTTCAACATCTTCTTAGCTGATTATCATTACTTAGCACCACTATCAAAATATTTTAGCTATATCTTGCCGTCGTAGTTTTATTTGAGGAAACTGAAGTACCCGACAAAACCCACCGTCCTGTCGCAAGTAACGGACAAACTGTTTGCATCAAGCCGACGATGATGCAGTGATATGAGGCAACGTTGGATACTGCTGTTAATCACGTATTGATAATCAGACTAAGTGGAGCTTCATTTCTGTCAGTTAGCGAGTAGGCGGGGTTTAACAACCTTCAACATATATGCCCTTAAAGTAAACCGTTGTCCTAACTATCAACAATGTAACATATTTAAATGTACAATGGTATTTACTGAAAACAATGTCGATGTTTACTTAAAATGAGGGGTTAGGGTTAAAATGTTTAAAGCCACTTTCAACATTATTTCAGTTATATCGTGGCGGTCAGTTTTCATTGGTGGAGGAAACCGGATTCTGATTAACCCTTTGATAGCTTCAGAATCTTATTAAAATGGTATATATTCATGGAAGAGTTTGAAGATACCACAGGGGTAGGGGAAATCCATAAATCGAAGTAGGAGACACAACACAATGGTCAAAAGAAAATGGACAGGACAAACAAGAAAACGGACAAAAGGACAAACAACAATCTACAAAACATTCATAACGATCGAGTAACATGAACCCCACTAAAAAGCGAGGATGAACACAGGTGCACTTGTTATGGAGCTTGACAATGGAGATATACTTGAGACAACACTTATTGGATAATGGTTGCTGGTATCTCTTGATAATTCTCTCTATGTACGGATGACAAAAATATGAATAAAAAGTTGCATCTATTAATAGCCAAATATTTTTTTTTCTTCAGTCACATATGCCCAACGAAGGTTACAGAAAAGGAAGAACAAACCGGAAGTTGTGGTGACTTTATGACGATGACAATGCAGCGTTATTTCTTGGATAAGGAGAAATCATTCCCTGGTCAAACAGAAGAATACATCCAAAGTGAAATAACCAAATACCTGAACATCTACAACAAAAATTTGCCTCCGAAGACATGCTATTTTTATAGGTAGGTATTTCAATGGGTATTACGTTTTTATTAAGTAAAAGGGCCAACTGTCTTATCACCAAGTCTGATTGTACATATCTACTGCTTATCACAGTGTAAAGTTTATAAAGCAAAAAGGTTTAATTTAGGGTCTGCTCAGTGTATTAATTGTAGCATCAAAGCAAAGGCTCTGTAGAGTTTTTTTTTACCACCATATATACATACATCTGCAGGAACCACACCTGAATGAGCTGCCATTCCAGTTAAACTTTTAAAATCAATTACATTTTATTGGTTGTGTAATTCATCAGACAGCTCATTCCACAGTGTGTCTCTGGTTGCGTAATTCATTAGACAGCACATTCCACAGTTTGTCTCTGGTTGCGTAACTCATTAGACAGTTAATTCCACCGTATGTGTCTGATTGCGTAGAATTAATAAACAGCTAATTCTACAGTGTATCTCCCGCATATATTAACGAATTAAGTCTGTTGCTATACCTGGCTGATGAACTAGATGAAGTCAGAAGGAATATACAATGTATAGTAATACGTCATATTTTCTCCACAGCATGGTGACGTGAAATAGTGCATAGTGTTTGGAGCATGCCACGTGACTTGCACAATGAAACCAATTCCCGATGAGCAACATTTATAAATAGTAGTATTTCGTTTACCATGGTAATGTAAACATTTTTTCGAGCCATTGTCATTATCCGTATTACTAGTACTTGTGACATCTAATGACAATAATAATGCAAGTGAAAGATCAGATAAACTATTTTAAGCGTAGGTAAATATAATAATAATAACAAAGCCGCTTTCATTTATCATCAGCACCATATTTAATCTGTATTGTTTTCACCAATAGGAAAATAGACCGGGATGTAGATGATTGTTGTCCAGGATACACCAATGGAACAGGTCTATGTGACACTCGTAAGTATACACTTGTCATACACTTGTCAAATATTGGCTAGTATTCGTATGCAAATCGGTCCGAATTTAAAGTTCCAGTTTCATATTATATAGACCGTAAGCAGTGAAAATACTAAATTCCGTTGAAATGCCACTCCATTATACTTTTCCCAAGTATACGCATGTTTTCAGTATACTCCTCAATATTATCAGTGCCGTTTGATCAATTAATTACCATCTTTTCAAATGCTATATAGTCAAACCAAGGAAACATTGAAATAGGGTCACACAGGCGGTCTCTTAATATAGGTTTAATTGATATGAAATCCGGTGTGAAGGAATATTAAGATTAAGGTCACATGATACAAATTATTTCTTAATAGAGGTGGTCACTAAAGCAGGCATGACTGTATGGTATAACTGTCATGATGTAATTAATCACATATTATTAAAAGAAACTAAGGAGTCTTCGTGGTCGTGATCGTATGGTAGTTGGATTTACAAGTACCTATGCAATCAGATAAGAAAACACACACACACATACCCCCCCCCCCCACACACACACACACACATACATGGTATTCGAATGATCATAATTGGAAATAAAACCTCTGGATGATCTTTGAAGACTATTTGATCTTGCACAATAAATAGAAATATATATACTTATCGTGACTTTTTCCTGCAACTAAATCCCAATGGATGAATGAAAGTTAATATGTCCATTGCCACGTAGTACGCATTTGGGTCTGTTCGATATGTATCAATAGATTATCTATATTTTGATCATATAGTCAATGAGGCTCCATGAGGGGTTTAATTGTTTAATTGCTTATTATTTTTTTTCTTCATGCCTTCATTTACTATAAATGTTTACAACAATTTGTGTAATTAAATATTATTATTTTCAATTGTGTATTTTTGAAATATATGTAATGGGAGAAGACTGTCTAAGTTGTTTAACTTGCCCTTTTGTCTTTTTGAACAATAAAATATGTTTAAAGTACACACACATATATTTCTGTAGACCATTACTGATTGGTCGGTGGTTTTCTCCGGGTCTTCTGGTTTCTTACACCAATAAAACTGACCGCCACGATATAACTGAAATATTGTGATATAACTGAAATATTGTTGAAAGTGACGTTTATAACACAATAAAACCAAACCAAACTGATTGGTTGAAATATCAGAATTCATTTTATATTGGCTTTTTTTTTAAAATTATAGCTGTTTGTGGAGATGGATGCAAAAATGGCGGTTCCTGCCTTAAACCTGGTGTATGCAAGTGTCAATCTGGATATACAGGATTTGCATGTGAAGATCTANGCAACCGCAAGTGATAAAGTTTACCAGTTGCTTGCCCATGGTCGGTGGTTCTCTCCGGGTACTCCGGCTTCCTCCACCACTAAAACTGGTCGCCATGATATAGCTGAAATATTGTTGAAAGTGGCGTTAAACACCAAAAATCAAATCAAATCAATCAAATCAAATCATTTTATATTGGCTTTTTTTTTAATTATAGCTGTTTGTGGAGATGGATGCAAAAATGGCGGTTCCTGCCTTAAACCTGGTGTATGCAAGTGTCAATCTGGATATACAGGATTTGCATGTGAAGATCTAGCAGAATGTAAGTTATTTCATGAGAAGAAAAGGCTGAAAAAGTCAAAACATACCTTGTATATAAATCTCATAGTAAAAGGACTCTTACAAAGACCAAAGTGCTTCAATTGTTTAAAAGACGTAACTTTTTAAGTATGAAAATTTAGAAATCTAATTTTATGTGTTTGATGTTGTGTTTATATATTCACGTAAGAATCCTCATCCATGTCATTGTGCTTATGTTTACCATTATCAGTAACTCCCAGCCCACTTTACTATAAATAAAGACATTTTAATGCGCATGTCTCCCGATCAGGCTGATCGGATGGTAGCATATTCAGAAGGAAACATATATAATGTGTATATAGATTAAAAGACGAAACCTAAGCATGTTATACTAATATCTGATTAGAGAGAGGGTGACACTATCATTTTCCGATCACAAGATATATTGAATGGGAAGTGGGNGGGGGGGGGGGGCACTACCATTTTTTGATTACAGGATAATATGAATAGAGAGTGGGACACTGCCATTTTTTTTTATTACAGGTTATTATGAATAAACTCAATTATTTCGAATAATATATTTCAATAAACGACAGGTGCCACTAATGGGACAGGAACTGGTCAGCCTATCAGATGACTTGAGTTCACCTCCCCCTTTTTTACTGGAGTTCGAGTTGCACAGTCTTTAGTTGTATGTGTAGTGGTTTGTAGTCATTGTTTGTACATTCTGTCCTCTTTATTTTGGTGCTATTGTATTATCTTGTTTCTTATTTACGACTTCTGATTATCTCATTGGTGTCTTCAATTACCTGCTCATCCTGAATATAGCTGAAAAATTGCTCGCTGGACGTTAAACACCAATCAATCAATCAATCAATCAATCAATCAATCAATCAATCAATTACCTGTACTTATTTATATGCGAGAGGCCGGCGTAGTCGTGATCGTATGGGAGTTGGATTTACAACTACCTATGCAATCAGTGCCTATCACCACTGTTTTTGTGAGTTCGAATATCGATCAGGGCTAGGTGTACAACATTATTTGATCAAGTTTGTCAGTTACTTGCGACAGGTCGGTGGTTTTCTCCGAGTCCTCTGGTTTCCTCCACCAATAAAACTGACCGCCACGATATGACTGAAATATTGTTGAAAGTAGCGTTAAACACCATAAAACCAAATCCAAGTTCAAATGTGGAAAGGGTTACGATTGTTTTTGCGGTAGCTAGAATATGAAATACGAGTATTTATTTGAAATCAAAAGTCTGTCTAGTCCTTCAATATTGATATCCATCCGAAACCAATGAAGTCAATTGATTACAACAGAAATATATTCAAAACACGAATTTCCCATTTTTTGATAATTATTTTCACATATAATGATTATTTTGATTCATATGATAAAATACAATTATACCCCCACCCCCAAAAATGTCATTGTTTTGTGCAAACGGAGAGCATAGGATTCTGAAAAAAAAAAATTCTGCATTTTGTTAATACCACAGGAGGCGAACGTTGGTGGAAGAAAGAAAAAGGGGAGGGGGAGGGGGGTTTGTATGACACATAAACAAAAACTACATGCATAAGTTAAGATAAAAACTATGTGAATAGGAAAGAAAATACTAATTAATTTTTGTTAATTACAGATGCTGCAGGAGATTTGAGGTATTGTTACAAAGGAAAGACTTGTCACAATTCTGCAAAAACTTTGGGTGGTATACCTGTTTCCCAGGAACAGTGTTGTAATGCTGCCGATGCCTATAGTTGGGGTGTTGGATCTATATCTTGTATGGAGTGTATTAAAACAAGTAAGTATTCAAGATAATTCAACTGAATTTCAAATTAACAATAACACATGTAAAGGAAATTTCGTCTGGAAAGATACAAATGTATATAGAATAACGTCAGTTTTGAAGGTCGAGACGTACATTATCATTTGTATCCCAGCGAGTTCGAAAGACCGAGATGTGATACTAGTGATAATGCATGCCATAACGTTCAAAGCAGCCTCTATTCTTTTCATCGGTGTTACAGGTCATTATGTGATGTTACACTCACCGATATTTTCCAGTATCAGAGTCACCAAGTTGATACTGGTAATATCATTCAGTGCGATCGAAGCCAACATGCCCAATTTACCGAGGGGCCGTAATGGTCGTGACCGTATGGAAGTTGGATATACAACTATCTGTGCAATCAGTGACTACCACCGCTATGATTGTGAGTTCGAATCCCGTTGATGGCGAGGTGTACTCGATACAACATTATGTAATACAGTTTGTCAATGACTTGCGACAGGTCGGTGGTTACCCCCAATTCTTCCACCAATAAAACTGACCGCCACGATATAGCTGAAATATTATTAAAAGTGGCGTTAAGCACCATAAGCCACACCAATTTACCGATAAATTGTCAGGAAGGTTGTTTTTTTTGTTTGTTGTTATTGTTGCTGCTAATGAAATATTTAACTGAACACTAGGGACATTTAGAAAGAATGAATATTGTTTTACACATACAATTAAAGAGAAGTATCATTTCTATTATGTTTATCAGTCTTAGACAAAGTCCTATCTAAATAATAACAGGTTTTCATGATATAACTGAAATATTGTTGAAAGTGGCATTAAACACCACAAACCAAACCTAATTAAATAATGTGACACATGTATTTTTTACAGGTGCATCAGGAGTTATTATGCAAGAAAACTCACTGAACTTCAGAACTTGTCTTAATTTTGGGACAAACTATTACAGAACATTTGACGGTTTACAATTTTCATTTGGAGGACGCTGTACATACACCATGGCAATGTCAGAACATTGGAATGTACAAATGCAAATCATAAATTGCAACTTGTTTGATACCTGCAGAAAGGTATGCTATATCTTTATGGAAATACTATCAGACCACCTGTCTGGTTTATTTTTGTAAAGGGTGTAATAACTATTATCATATTCTGAGCTAGCTGCAGAACCGTAGCTCTTATGGTCCTTGGACAGTTGTCTGATATTTGCGGACCACAAGAGCTACGGTTCCGCAGCTAATTATGAGCGTGTAGAACCAGTTGGGTAAATTTGAGTAATATCGTTATTCACCACTGTGGTAAAATTTCTCCATGATATTTCCCACATATTTACTTTCAACGGACATTAACGACGGAAATTTACATTTTAAAAAGTATTTTTGGCTTTGATCATAGTAGAAACAAATTCTTCTGCTGCTAGTGGTGGATTATCATATTTCTCCACTCCAGATACATGTAGTGACATTTCAAGTTTTGAGTGGATGAATGTTAATCCACTAGTACCGGAAGAAGAATGCATTGCATTTTTCGGAAGTTAAATATGTTCTACTGTTACATTGGCGCCCAACTAAAAAAACCACGATGGTCAGAACAAAAAAAAACTGGTCGGGTTGAATGTTGGTATTTGAGATATCGTCATCAAGGTATGATGATTTTGAGGTGGGGGAGTGTAACGGGAACGCTCCCCTACCTAATGTTATAGGAACTGTAGTAGGTTCATAACCACCTCTACTAACAGAGATCTCTCTTAGCTCAATTGGTAGAGCGGTGGCTTAAATAAAGATAAAAAAAAGAGCGGTGGCTTACAATGTGAGAGGTCCCAGGATCGAATCCCATCGGGAACATTGTATTTTTCGGAGGTTAAATATGCTCTACTGTTGCATATATAAAGAAACAGCTATCTTGATCAAAATTTAGTACCATCTGACATTGTCCTCTAATAATATTTTGGTGTCTAAAACATGAAAGCAGATCAGCAATGTTTAAAAGAAGATCAAGACCAAATGGTTAAATTGGCCACAAATGGTACCTGATTGGGTGAAATATAAATAATGTTGTCTGGACCAACAAATCTATTTCAAAATATTGTGCAGTATCCCAACCGGGATATTAACCAAGTGTTTGGAAATGATCATTTTTATTGCCCTCTCCCCTTTTGCTTGTAATTAGCATAGTGATCAAGTTGTCAAAAAGCATCTCTCTCACATTGTCCCGATTCCGAAACATCAAAGTCGTTGATCTTACTACTTATTTCTGCATGCCTTGCAGATAAACAGAAAAATGCCAATTTCATAGTTTTTGGCTTGACCCAACCGGGGCTCGAACCCGTTATTTACTGCGTTCGAGGCGAGTACGCTTACTATTAGACCACCCACATGGTTTTTGTTACTTATATTGAACTTGAGTTCACCCTCGATGATTAGTGGGTTCATGTTACACGATCTTTAGTTTTCTGTGTAATGTTTGTTAATCGTTGTTTGTGTTTTTGCCATTGTGTTATTCGTCCTTCTGATTACCCCTTTGGTATTTTCAAGCACTTCTGTTGACCTTTGAATTTAAAATGATATTTGGGTATAACAGATGGATCGTAAATTTAAATACAAAAGCCAACAGGTTCAACAATTTCAAATGTCTTTGAAAACGTACACCTGTAATAATGATTGATAAAAATAATCAAGAAGAGGTTGAAGATACCAAAAGGGTAATCACAACAACACAATTACCAAAAGAAAAAGGACAACATGACAAACAATGATCTACAAATGTTGCTACATATAAATGGAAAGTTTACAATGGGAAAATTGAAATCATCTATTTTTATTTTAAAGTTTCGTACTGAACATGTATCTTACTGTTTTGTAGAGAATTACACTAGACATTGGAGGAGAGAAAATAGTCTTTGAAAATGGAATGGTTTGGTGTGGCGATAAAGAGTTTCCATTGGAGGATCAGCAACCAAGAGCGACTGATAATGGCGGTAATTGCTTGTTTTTTTTTATGTCTGATTATCAATCAAATCAAAATTCATGACCTAGCACATATCAATCCTAACAAATCAATGTATCGTACAGTTTAGATATATATTGTGGTCAAATAGTTTGACGACACTGACATTTGTTGTGGGTGGTGGTTTGCCATGACTGATTGTTTTGGTAGTTAGTCATACATCTAATCAATGTGATAATTGGATATCGACACTTACGTTCTTAGAATGATTTCTGTCCCGCCGATGCAAATTTATGTGATAACATTTATCAGAGACTTGAGGCATATCTGTGGCTTTCTCCGAATATTGTTGTTTCTTCGTCCCATAAAACTGACCGGCACTATATAGCTGAACTATTTCTAGTGGGTTATACATCCATATCCCCACCCCTTTAGAATTTCTAATTATTGAATTTATATTGTTACAAAATTTAATATTTAGGTCTATAAAACTAATTTAAACCGGCCACTTTTTGTAAAAGTGCCTGTACCAAGCCAGGAAAAGTGAGCCGTCATGTACTTGTTTGTCAGAGATATCGATTTTTCCTCTTAAAATTAAATTTTAGAACTATTCCGACATTTCTTTTTCATTTTATCAAATAAATTTATTGCATTGTCATGATATACATTTGAATCATTATGTAATAATTTTAAAGTTATATGCAAATGCTTATGAAAAAAAAAAACATTTTTCTTTCAGCCTGCACCATTTTCTCCAAGGGAGACTTTATCTTTTGTGAATGTTCAAGAGGAATCAGACTAAAGGTGGATGCGTTATCAACTGTTTATATAACTGTGGTAAAAGATCAAGTGGCAGCAGAATCACTACAGGGTATCTGTGGTAACTTCAATGATGATGCTACTGGTAAGTTGACAGTGTGATTTCCAAAGGCGAATCCAGACATATTCTATAACAAAAGGTGGGGGGCGTTTTCTAAAATTTTTAATTCAAAAGGATAAATAAATCAGATTTCAAAACAATTCGTTTTAATAAAAATCAAAAAGATACTTCAGGAGTAATTCAAAGCGAAAATTACAAAACATGGTAAAAAGAAAAATGACAAGGACGAAATTGGAAATATTATGTTAAAACACGTGTGTGTATTTATGGAAATACATGGCTGTGGATATAGTATTAATTACGTTGCATTCAACAGAAAAAACTCACAATGTTTATTTAATAGTAAAAAAGTCTTCTTTTTTCCTTTTATTCAAAAAAGTCAAAATAACCAATTAAAGTTGACCATTTCTTAAAAAAATATATTTTACACTTTGATTACAAAAATAATAGACTTATTAAAGAAATAACAAAAATGTTGTGCTTCTTGTTTTACAGACGACCTTAAGACGAGAACCGGAATGAAATCTACAAACCCAGTATATGTGGCCAACTCTTGGGCAGTCGCTAATGAAGCAAATGAGGTAGGTGGCCAATTTAGAGTTAACATTATGGTGCTTAACGCCACTTTCAACAATGATTCAGTAATATCATGGCGGTCAGTTTTATTAGTGGAGCAAACCAGAGTACGCGGAGAAACCACTTGTCCAAAATCCATGCATCCCATATCTGTCTTTAGTTACATAATTTATTGTTTGTAAATTTTACTTTGTTCATACATACAGTTGTAATACTGCACACTTAAGTTAAGCAATCAACTATTGGTATTGTTATCATCGAATGCCTCTAATGTTCATGTACAGAAACACTTTCTGATGTCTTTGATATTTTTGTGTTAAAAACAAAGTATTCGTACGGTAAAATAATATATTAACATATTTACCTGTTATTTGCGCTGGAGGGAAACTTTAATATCTCCATTGTGAACTCTTTTCATAATTGCTATTTGTATTTGTGCATTCGATTCGTTCATTACTTTTTTTTGTGTTTGCTTTTTTTGGAGTGTTGAATTTTGGCACTTTTCAATAAACAAAAATCAGACTACATCCAAAATAACCCAATTTGCGGTAATCATTAATTTTTATCTTATTCTATTTTTTTCATGTAAAAATGTAATTTTGCAGTGTCCATCTGCTGGATCTCAACCTGATTATTGTAAAAGCGCTCAAGACAAGAACATGGCTGAACAAGTATGCTCTACAATGATGTCCGGAATATTTGGAGAATGTCATAAGTTGGTAAGTAACAATTTCTGACACTTATTAAGCATATTAGAGTAAACACGTGGAGAACAATTGGTAAGTTTCTTAATAATTTCCAAAGACAGCAATTAAGGTATATCCAACACTGCAATCAAACTGACCAGTTAGAAACGGAGAAGAAAATTAAACACCCAAAAATTCAACAATATTTTCAAGTGTTTTTATAATTAAAAAAAAAAAATTGTTTACAAAACACCATACTATTAGAGATCTTTCAGTAAATACAAAGTATCTAAACCGATTTTGGCTAAAATTTTACGTCCTTTAGTTTTATTGATCCCAAATACTTTAATATTATTTTGGCTTTCCGATCTCTCTAATTTGAGCGTAGTACATTTGTACGTGGTAAAGGGTATTCCGGAAATGAATCGTGTGCACTAAATCTGATATCTACGATTTTAATAAAGAAGTTTGGTTCAAGTGTATATACACATTTGCACATATATATGTCTACATAAATAATGCTATACTATTATCAATTTCATATATTTGCATATGCCTACAATACACAAAAATGTGCATACATATATGTATGAGAAAATGACAATATTCTTCACAGTTCCTAGATAATGCAATTATCAATGAGACTAAGGTTCTCTACACCTCTAGTCCTCGAGGGGATCATCCGCCCAGTAGTCAGTGCTTCGACACTGACATGGTTTAATAGACATATTTATTACATGTACTGTACTTTACAGTTTCTAGATAATGTAATTATTAATAAAACTAAGGTTCTCCTCCCTCAGGTGTAGGTGACCTTAGCTGATTTTGGCTATCCTGTTTAGGCCCTTTGGTTTTATTGTTCTCCCTCAGACATAGGTGACCTTAGCTGATTTTGGCTATCCTGTTTAGGCTCTTTGATTTTATTGCCCCAAAACTGTTAACGATTTGGCTTTCGAATCTTTCGATTTTGAGCGTACATGATGAATATCATTCCAGAAACCATCTATGTGCACTAAATTGGATTTATACTGCAATCGTTCTATTTGATCAGTCAAAATGCGTTGACAGTATATTTACAAGTGATAAACGGTCACTGACCGTTTATAACATTTATAAATCAGTTGGGGCCTCTTGGGGGTAACTTAACTTTTTAAATAATTTGAATATTGGCAGTAATATCCATTAATGTCACTAATGATTGCAGTATAAAGACACTAACAGTGCATTTTGACTTGACATAAAATTCGATATACGTATTCGGCACGAATCAGGGAAAATGCTCGGGAAACCCTCGTATTTTCCCCGATTCTAAGCCTCATCCGTATATTGATGTTATGTCAAGTCAATGCACTGTTATTGTCTATATCTACTTTCTGTTTATTACAGATGAGTCCATATTTCCTGTATCACCTCTGTATCAATGAAGTTTGCAACAACAAAGACAATGCAGATATGATCAAGTGTGAATTTACCAGTAGATTTGCACAGTCTTGCGCCAGCCTCGATGTGATTGTGTTCTGGAGATCACCTAATTTTTGTCGTAAGTATCACATGTTTTTCATTTGAGTTGTGTAGAGTTTGAAGGTATCAAAGGGGTAATTAGAATCCATAAATCGAAGAAGAACAGACAACACAATGGCCAAACTAAAAAGGACCAAAGGACAAACAACGATCTACAAAACGCTACACGAGGAAAACATTCCTTTAACAAAGAAATGGCTTGGAAGGTATTGCACACATACATACACACACCAGCAAAGGTTTAAGTGTACGGTAAGCATTAGTACACACTATGCCAACACATGAATAAATACTTTATGTACTGTTCCATCGTAAATATCAACAAACAAACAAACAAATCAAAAACAAAACAAAAAACAAACTAACAAACAAACAATAAAATATGAATAACAGAAAAACACAATAATCAAGGGTAATAACAAAATTACCGAACACCGAGCAATCTTCCAAAGGGAAAGGCAAAACTCATAAGTCAACAAACAGACAAATTCAGTCAACAACCGGCAAACTGGGGTGAACCGCAATGGCCCTGAATGAATTCACGAATGTGTAAAACGATATGTGGTTCGTCTTTACCTCAAGTTGTTTGTAGGAGGACGCATGTCTTATTTACGTTATTTGTGTTTGGTAGCGTATAGTGGTGTCCAACACTGGTGTGTTGTGTTTTTGTTTTGTTTGTCTTCCTATGTTGCCGGTTTCTCTGGATTTTCCATTTTTGTTTGCCGCTTCAGTATTCTCTTATGTTTGTTTAGCACATGGTGTTACGGTGTTCGCTTAAGAGTGATTGATTTATGCTATTCGGAATACAAGATTAGTCATTCTCTAAGTATATAATATCTATGTAATAAATGTCAGTATCAATAAATAAAGTTACTATAATCTACAATGTCAATAAAATAATATAAAGAGAATACCGAAGGGACATTAAAAAATGGACAATCCAGAGAAACTGGAAACACAGAGCACACAAGACGAAGGGAAACAAAACAAAAACACAACCCAACATGTGTTGGACACCACTACAAACAAACAAACATATAAGTAAATAAGACATGATCCCTCCTACAAACAAACATATAAGTAAATAAGACATGACCCCTCCTACAAACAAACATATAAGTAAATAAGACATGATCCCTCCTACAACCAAACATATGAATAAGTAAGACATGATCTCTCCTACAAACAAACATATAAGTAAATAAGACATGATCCCCCCTACAAACAACACATATAAGTAAATAAGACATGACCCCTCCTACAAACAAACATATAAGTAAATAAGACATGACCCCCCCTACAAACAACACATATAAGTAAATAAGACATGACCCCTCCTACAACCAAACATATGAATAAATAAGACATGATCCCTCCTACAAACAAACATAT
>MJUT01027637.1:437327-481646 GCA_002080005.1 Gigantidas platifrons
GGGGGGGCACCGGGTGCACCCCCCCTTGAATCCGCCCCTGCTAGTACACCATAACCCTAACCCTAACCCAATGAAAGTGAGAATAATACAATTTGGACATAAACACGTTTTATCTTCCTTGTAACAGGTTGGAGGTTTTCTCCGGGAACTCGGTTTCCTCCACCAATAAAACTGAACGTCACGATTTCAGTGAAATATTGTTGAAAGTGGCTTTAAACACCATAACCCTAAACCTAACCCCTTGTTATCTTACCACTTCAGTTGATTGTGAACATTTTATTTTATAGGAGTATGTTGGGTATACGGTGATCCTCATTATGTCACCTTCGATGGAAAACATTACATGTTCCAAGGAGCCTGTCGTTATGTCTTGGCCAAAGCAATGAATGGCGATTTTAGCGTTGTAGTAGGAAACATGCCATGTGGATCCACTGGAGTGACTTGCACAAAGAATGCAGAAATTACCATAAAGGGTATCAAAATGCACCTTATTAGAGGCAGTGCTGTCAAAATAGGAAATACTACACTGAATGAACAATATATAAGTGAAGGACTTGAGGTAGCCACATACAGTTACTGGACATCAATCGTTGCTAAAACATTAGGAATCGAGATCATGTGGGATGGAGGTAAGTGATAATTAAGGGTAATAACAAAATTACCGAACACAGAGCAATCTTCCAAAAGGAAATTCAAAACTCATAAATCAATAAACAGACAAAATCAGTCAACAATAATGTTCTCTCTGGTGGAGAATTATTTAGATATAAGTATTCATAAAAACGAAATTTACATTTCTTATGCTGCTTTCGTCAATGAAAACACCTTGTATTTATTTAGTTTAACTCAAAAAGTATTAATATAATATCACATTTAGTGTATCTGCTTTCGTCAATTAAAACACCTGATATTAATTTAGTTTAACTTAAAAAGTATTCATTTAATATCACATTTCTTGTATCTGCTTTCGATAATGAAACCGCCTTGTATTAATTTAGTTTACCTAAAAAAGTATTCATATAATATCACTTTGAATTCTATAAGTAAATGAAACCTCTATTGAAGATACATTTCTGAATTTTAATATTGTATATGACCCAGACAGATTATATATGATAATTTCTTTGTGTAAAAAGCACTTTTATACTAGTATTTATATAACTGCAATGATTACGTATTCTGATTATTTTGGTGAAAATCCAACCCGTGAAAAGTGAAAATTCAGAGACTCGTCTCTAGTCCTAACCAACTCGTTTTTAAAGCACATCTAATGGGTTTATGATATAAAGCTTTTACATTGAGAAATAGCATAGTAATTCATTGAACATATGCTCTTTCTTAATGTCTATAGGCACCAGAATGAAGATAAGCTTAGATAAAAAGTGGATGAATGGAGTAGAAGGTCTTTGTGGAAATTTTGATGGAGAGTCTGAAAGTTTAGATTATAAAAAACCAGACGGAAGTCAAGGTGTCTCAGCCAACGACTTTGCCATGAGTTGGAGTGCAGACTCAACATGTGACGATAAATCAGCCAGCGGTTCAAACACAACTATACCTACAGGACCATGTACCGTGAGTAGACAATGCCAATTAGCTGTCTGTGCCAGCTATATTTCCATACATTGTCATAAGTCATAAGTTTATTAATTCATCAATCAAGGGCCCACAGGGGGCATATACAATATGAGCATTTATTACAATTATTTTATAACATAACAAGCAATGAGAAAAAGAAAATAGTTCACGGAAAAAAACCCAACAGCACTAACGTTTTCGCCACTAGTTTAGAACCATAGTCTTAGGTGTGTATTGATCCCTCTAACAATTGAGGAGGATTGTGTGTAAAGAGGCTAAATATATACAGAAGCTATATATTAAAGTAATTGTAGGGTTACTGGTCAAAACAGTGTTAGTATAAAAATAACATTAAAAACAATAAAATAACAAGACTGTGTAAATTCGTATATAAAAAGGGGTTAAGCTAAAGTCGATCTTTCCCAGGATTAAATTGTCTCAGCTGGGTTTGGCTGTATGTTGATCATCCTCGGGCATATATGACTTTAGCAAAGATTGGTTTTATGATTATCTCCCTTTGAAATATATATCATCTGGGTGTTCTTGTATATTTATCACCCTCGGAAATGGATGCCCTTATTTCAGTTTGGTTGTATGTCTATCTCCATTGGGTATGGACTACCTGAGATAGAATGTAGAGTTAGGGACAGGTATAAAAGTGAGTCGTTGTTATAATATATTGTGTTTATCCTACATTGTCAAAAAGTTCAAAACACCTGACAATTTCTCTGAAAAGTTCAGAAACAAGAAGCGTTCTATTCGTATTCAAAGATGGTATCCTCCTTCACGTCCGCGTGCATATTGGCACCTTTCTAACCAGTGGTATGCATGAATCAGATATCAGAAAAGCTGGGTATTAATCAGTGATGGTGCATAGCAACAATATTTCCACTCAATAATTGCTCAAATAGTACCAATATAGGATCAATGTTTTTTTTCTTCATTAGATATTTCGCAATTAATGTACGTTCGCAATAAATGGTGTCGTAATCTATCTCATATCATTCAGCTATTTCGAAGAAAAAAACATATGTACAGTGAAATTTGTCTATGCAGTCACCTCTATTAAGCAGTCATCTGTATTAAAAGGTCATCTTTGTCTTGTCCTGACATAGAAAGTTCCATATGAATTGGACCTCTTCTAAAAGGTCACCCATCTTATAAGGCCATTGTTTCATTGTCCCACAGGTGCCCTCTTAATACAGGTTTGTCTGTGCCTTTTACTTCGAAGCAAGGAAGTGATACTGTTTATTAATATGAGCAGATGGAGTGGTAATCAGGTCCTCAATAAAATGAATGCGGAATCTTTTTATAAATATTTTATTAATTGACATCAGAATAAAGGCAATGACAGACCTGAAATACACAAATTATTACATATTAAGTACAATAACACAAATATAATTCTGTATTTGTTCAATAATACCATCTAAAATTTAATGGCAATATTATATTAATAATACAATAATTCTATTCTTACTAGAATTTATCAATAACTCGTAATCTGATTGGATATCATCACTTATTCAACGTCATTCGAAAGGAATATATAAATCAATATTTCCGTTTACTGTACTACTTTTTTTGTAGCGTTACGGCGTAGGAATATGAAACAAATAATCCACCAAGAATTATTAGTATTTAACGTGGAAAACAACACGATGTCCAAGAATAAGAATTATAAGGATTAAACACTGTGTTTTTAGGAAATTATGTATGCATAAACTCCGACAGCTCACTCACAAACTTTACATAAAGTCCTTCGGAGTTTATACATAAATAATTTCCTAAAAAACAGTATTTAATCCTATAATAAATCAGTTATCAATTTATATATCGAAAAGACAACTATAAATGTAAACAATATAGTGTAACTGAAAACTACTCATTATTACAAGTATCAATACAATTTATTTACTTGTGAACACTATAAAGAAAATGTTTAAAATATATATTCAAATCAATTAGAAAACTTATAATAAATAAGAGTCTAATAAATTATTCTTATTAGAAATATTCACATAAAAAGATACTACAATTAGCAAATTTACATTAAGAAGAGTTTGATGATACCAAAGGGAGGCAATCAGAATCCGTATATCGAAGAAGAACAGAAAACGCAATGACCAACAGAAAAAGTACAAAAGGACAAACAACGAATGTAATAAATAAATGTACAAAATACTTTATAATGGCTGGCGACAGCCTATATGTTTCTCTCAGTCCAACTTGTTCCACATTGACAATATAATAAAGTTACAGAGATTATTTAGTCAAATATCAAGATTAAACTACTAGACAAAAATACTATTCATAAAGCAGTATTACTCTATTTTATTTAACTGGTCGGGCGGAGTTGACCTTTAAATTTACATGAGAACATTCGATTTTATTTTGTGTATGTACAGGGCAGTTCCTGTTATTGACATTATTGAACTGTATTCAGCAGTGTCACCGAAATCAATTCATACAAAAGGATTAGAATGCATCTACATATATAATTGGTGTTGACCCTCCTGAATACATGGACTTTCCTGTAATCAGTCAACCCGTGTTAAGCCACGCTCAACAGTTGAAAAAAATAGAGTAATATGACCAATGGACAAACGTGAGTAGAAACCAGAGTACTCGCATTGGAATGTTAAAATCAATCAAGCATATAATACAATTAGAATTGGACATGTAAACATCAACTATAAACTATTTTCATTATTAATTTGTTAAGAATATTAATAATGAACATGTTCACATTAATAACATCAACTGTTCTTTATTCTATTTATAGGGAGACTTAGCATATAGAAAGGAATGGGCTCAATCGTCCTGTAGTATAATATATTCTGATGTGTTTAAAGACTGTCGCGGAGCAATAAGCTCGGCAGATGTTACCAAATTCTATGATGATTGTTTGTATGATTCTTGCAGGTAAAAAAGTTTTGTTTGTAATATATTAAAGAGAAAATAATGAAAACAATATTGTGATCGTATGGTAGTTGGATTTCCAATTTTCTATGCAATCAGTTTCTATCACCACTAACATTGTGAGGTCGAACCCCGCTCAGGTGAGGTGTACTCAATACAACATTATGTGATCAAATTTCTCAGTGACTTGCAGCAGATCTGTGGGTTTTTTCGGGGTTTCGTCCACCAATAAAACTGACTACCACGGAATAGGTGAAATAGTGATGAAAGTGGCGTTAAACACCAAAGCCCATAACTCTATTAATGTACATTTTATTGTGGTCTTTTTTCAGCTGTGACAGAGGAGGAGACTGTGAATGTTTGTGTACTGCAGTTGCTGCCTTTGGGGAACAGTGTAATCAGGCTGGCGCCCCTGCCAAATGGAGAAATCCAAGATTTTGTCGTATGTATTTTTTCTTACATCAGGGAAAAAATCTTCATCGAATGAGAGATAAATGATACTAAAGAAGAATTAACCGGGGATGAACTCAGGTATTCCGGAAGGGTCAGCAGTTCCTGTTCTACTAGATATTGTACTATGTTTGTACATAAGTAGATATTCTATACCGTGATTAGGTGATTAGAGAAAAAAACTTAATTATTTGGAAATATGGATTACAATGACCCTGATTTTGTCGTGCATTTTATACTTATTTTTGTAAATGTACATACATCTTCTTGAGAAACAAACATCAGTGTTTTGATCATTCTACAGATCATATGCCTAAATTCATGATGTAATATGTATTATATATGCATATGAGGAGCAAAAAATAAAAACACTGTCCCAAATCCTATTTGTATACCTAGATGCCTATTATTTTGTGGTATTTGTGAATAATTATACTAAATAATATCATTGCCCAAGCTACATTTGTCTTGTTTTAAAGAATAGTGTGTCTACATGACTGACATATTGTTGAAAGTGGCATTAAGCCGCATAACCCTATCTCTCAATATCATGATAATTCAAATTTTCTGTCATATTCAGCAATTATGTGTCCACTTGGTTTCGAATACAAAGCTTGTGCTAAGCCATGTCCACAGACCTGTAAAAACATTGGTGATGATCCAGACCCATGGTGCAAAAGTACTTACTGTATTGAAGGTTGTTTCTGTCCAGATGGAATGGTCCAAGATGGTATGTATGCTTTGTTAACAACGGAAATAATTTGGTGATGTTTCTGTATGTTTTGTTTTGTTTTGCACGAGTGATTGTATTGCTATTGTTGGATTTTAAAGAAAAAATTGAAGATACAAAAGGAGTTATCAGAATCCGTAAATCGATAGGGGCACTAGTGGGACCCGTCATGTTATTTTTAAACGACACAAATATTATGTGATGTGGAAGTCGTGTTGCACACATGAATACAAATAACAAATGAGAAATGAACCACCGTAGAAAACAAATGGGAGCATAGACTACCCGAAGATACATTTAACACTATCTTTCTTATTTCAATTAAATATACATGTATATCCTTAAATTCAAAATTCAATATTTGAAACTGATCAAACATAATTCAACTTTCTAATTTAGTTTGTATTACTATTTTCAACTTTGATTCTGTTACTCGTAATAATTTTCGTAAAAAAATCGTCAACGTTTAAATAAAAAGGTAGATATCCAATTGAGTGTGCACGATGATTTCGACATGAAAACGATGTTCAGTTAGTGGTGTCAAACAAATATTGTCATGTGTTTTTCTTCCTATTGTGTGCTCTGCATTGCCAGTTTCTCTGGATTATCCATTTTGTTTTATTGTCCCTTCTGTATTTCATCAGGTATGCTTAGAGTGAAAAGATTGGAAAGCCAAATAATTTTAAAAATTTTGCGAAGTAGATCAAAGAGCCTAAACAGGATAGCCAAAATAATCGGCTGGGTTCACCTATTCCCGAGAGAAGAGAACCTTAGTTTTGATGCCATGCTTTGTTAGCAACAACAACAATAATTTAATAATGTTTTGTTTACCTAAAATATGACTGGGATGATTTGTTTTGTATAACAATCCTTCACAACATTGATTAGTATTAAATTTATCAATGCAACCAGGGAAAAGGGCATATGAAAATGACGTTATTTTTCTACAGTTATATATATATAAGCTCAAAGATCTAATTCTAACACTGTTTGGTTTTATTTTCAGACGTATATATAAATATATCAACCCTACCTTAAAGGGCACCTCTATATAAAACAAATCACTGCATATAAAGGGAAGCCACATTTATCCCATTAATGAATAGTGCATATAATTTTAGCCTGTATATAAAGGACAACTGCTCATAAAGGCCACATGTTCAGGTTCCATTGAGTGGCCTTTATATATAGGTTTGATTGAAATTCACATGTGATAATCTGTGCCACTCTTTTTAATAGGAAATAAATGTGTTCCGGGTAATGAATGCCCATGCATGCACAACCACAAACCATATCCACCAGGAACATACATCACTAGCGACTGCATGAACTGGTAAGTGTCAATGGTATACTGATATATCGAATAATTGTCATGTACTATCGTAAAATGTGTAATTGTGTTGACAGTTTAATTTGAAATTTGAAGACAAAAATCATCCATATATTATGTATTTTCACAATTACAACAAATTGTCCTTTAAATTATAATTTTGTTTTTTCCGCTGTGTTATTTCTGGTGACCAAATCATGTACTATAGTATAATGTGTAATTGTGTCGATAGTATAATTTGAAAATTTGAAGTAAAAAAATCATCAATATACACAAAATAGATTATGTATTTTCACGATTACAACAAATTGTCTGTTGAATTAAAATGTTTTCCTCACTGTGTTATTTCTGGTGAGCTAATTGGCAAAATAAGAAATTGGAAACCCTACACATGCTACATATATACATGCATGTCACACGGATCAAAAATACACACGAAAAATAATATTTCTATGAAAATATTAATTTCCATTTTAAAATTATATAATTATATACCCTGCCTCAGATATTGGATGTTTCACACCGAGGTTACTTCCTTTAAGTAACACATTTATGGTATGGGTTGGGTTATGCATATGTGGATCTGTGAAATCAAGGATACAAAAAAAAATATCATTAAATTTTAATTGATTCAGATTGATTTACTTCCTCATCATTGCATGTAAGAATTGTTCCTGAAGCTTGTTTCATTGGTCAATTGAACACGTTCCATCAGTTTTTATTTTCAAGAATGAACTTTAGGAAATTTTAATTTATAAATAATTTTATTCAAATTTGAAAACAAACACCATTTTTTCACGGCTCGATATAGATGAAATACTACAAATGTTGGCGTTGAACACCTATCAATCAATGAATTTCGAAAAAAGAGCTCCATTGATGACATGTGATTTAATAAACCCAAGGCTATAGCTATGGTATTAATACAGAAATTGAGAAGTAAATTTTATCAAAAGCATGTACATTCGATAAAGTTTCTAAAATACTATTTTGAAATGCCCAATTTTTATTTTAGCACTTCGGATTGTTTTATAGACAAATATGTTTTACTTCTAATGGTCGTGTAGGTGTCTAAATTAATAATAACATTTCTTAACGCCACGATATAGCTGAACTAGTGCTAAAATTGGCATTAAACAACAATCAATTCAATCAATCAATCAATCAATTATATTTTAGCACTTGTATCAATGGAAAATTCGAATGTACAGGAACCAGCTGTGTATCAAAATGTAATATCACCGATGAGTTTACGTGTACAAACGGTGACTGTATTGATGAAGTATACCGTTGTGACAAGCATCCTGACTGTAGGGATGGTTCAGATGAAGTTAATTGCAGTAAGTTATTCCATATAATTCTTACAACTTTATTTTCTCGGGAACATTTGGTTTATATGCCTGGTCTTTTTGTTAAGTATCTTTCAAACTGTAATCATTAAAATATGTGTTCATCTACTGATGTTTAATGTTAATAAATATTAAACTGGCAATAATTTACCAATATGAAGCTTACAATTATTTAATATGAAACTCGCAACAACCTCATATTAAATTTCCGGTAATGTGACTTACTTACAATAATGTCACATTAAACTTGCAGTAATGTGACTTAAAACTTACAGTAATGTCACATTAAACTAGCAGTAATGTGACTTAAAACTTACAATAATGTCACATTAAACTTGCAGTAATGTGACTTAAAACTTACAGTAATGTCACATTAAACTTGCAGTAATGTGACTTAAAACTTACAGTAATGTCACATTAAACTAGCAGTAATGTGACTTAAAACTTACAGTAATGTCACATTAAACTAGCAGTAATGTGACTTATTACTTACAGTAATGTCACATTAAACTAGCAGTAATGTGACTTAAAACTTACAGTAATGTGACTTAAGACGTACAGTAATGTCACATTAAACTAGCAGTAATGTGACTTAAAACTTACAGTAATGTGACTTAAAACTTACAATAATGTCTCATTAAACTTACAGTAATGTGACTTAAAATTTACAATAATGTCACATTAAACTTACAGTAATGTGACTTAAAATTTACAGTAATGTCACATTAAACTAGCAGTAATGTGACTTAAAATTTACAGTAATGTCTCATTAAACTTACAGTAATGTGACTTAAAACTTACAGTAATGTCACATTACACTAGCAGTAATGTGACTTAAAACTTACAGTAATGTCACATTAAACTAGCAGTAATGTGAATTAAAACTTGCATAAATGTCACATTAAACTAGCAGTAATGTGACTTAATTCTTACAGTAATGTCACATTAAACTAGCAGTAATGTGACTTAAAACTTATAGTAATGTCACATTAAACTAGCAGTAATGTGACTTAAAACTTACAGTAATGTCACATTAAACTAGCAGTAATGTGAATTAAAACTTGCATAAATGTCACATTAAACTAGCAGTAATGTGACTTAAAACTTACAGTAATGTCACATTAAACTAGCAGTAATGTGACTTAAAACTTACAGTAATGTCACATTAAACTAGCAGTAATGTAGCAATAATGATGTGCTGATTTCATGAAGAATAAGCCATTCAATAGTATTATATTTATGTCTTATCTAATTTATCATTATATATATATATATCTTCTAGAATAAAAAAAAAAAAAAAACTCGTATCATTTGTATTGATGTCGTTTTAAAAGGACATTACCATTCTTTGTTGAATATTATCTTTTACACGAAATATTCCGTATTTGCAAAAATGCATGAACACCGTAATATTGTTGATGTCATAACTACTTTTAAAAATATGTTTTAATTTCACAGCATATACCTGTCAGACCAACGAAATGTCTTGTGATGATGGTAGGAAATGTGTTGCCAATGGCTATCGATGTGACGGCATGAGTGACTGCTTAGATTCAACAGATGAAATGAATTGTGGTAAATATTAAAACAGAGTGCATTAAGGTCAAGTAATGGATGTGTTCCGACATTGTGGTATTTTGTTGTTTTTCATTTTAGAAGAAGAGTATTTAGGGGCCCAGAGGTGGCTCAATGAGTTAGGTCGCTGGATCTAACAACTCATACAAGCCTATCACCAATACGGTGTGGGTTCACGCCCGGCTTTGTAATTACAAAAAAGGGTGCACTCAACTCGCATCCGCCAGTGATAAAGTTTACCAGTTGCTTGCCCATGGTCGGTGGTTCTCTCCGGGTACTCCGGCTTCCTCCATCACTAAAGCTGGTCGCCATGACATAGCTGAAATATTGTTGAAAGTGGCATTAAAACACCAAAAATCAATCAATCAAATCAATCAGGAAGAGTTTGAATATACCAAAGGGAGGTAATCAGAATCCGTTAATTGAAGAAGGACAGACAAAACAATGGCCAAAAGAAAAAAGACAAAAGGACAAAAAACAATTGACAAAACATTACACATAAAACTTAAGATCGAGTAACACGAACCCCACTAAAAACCGGGTGAAGACACAGGTGATCCGGAAGGGTTCCTGCTCCACTTGTTGCATCCGTCATGTCACGCTAGTTAAAGCCCAGTTTTAAACGTATATTCCACGCTTAATTATTGTTACTTTATTGTGTGCTTAGCAATTTGAATGACTTTGGGGGCCGTCGTGATCGTAGTAGTTGGATTTACAACTATATATGCAATTAGTACCTATCACTGCCAAAGTTGTAAGGTTGAATATCGCTCATGCGGGTGCTCTCGAAACAACATTATGTGATCAAAGTTTATCAGTGACTTGCGACAGTTCGGTGGGTTTCTCCGAGTACTCTGTTTCCTACACCAATAACACTGACCTCCACGATATAACTGAAATATTGTTGAAAGTGGTGTTAAACACCATAACCCTTATCCTAACTCTAGAATCACTTTTATGGAAATTACATGCCACCAACTGATTTTTTTTTTATCTCATAGTAAATGTTTATATTTGATAATTTTTAATAAATATATTATTAAAAAATCTATTGCATGTAAAACAGAGCATGTTTACTTCTGAATAATTCAATGTCCAGCATGGGATTTGATCCCGGGACCTCTAGCATTTTAAGCCACAGCTCTCTCAACTGAGCTAAAGGAGATTTCCACTAACACAGTTAGCAGAGCTGGTTATGAACATGCTACGGTTCCTATACCCTAGGTATGGACGATTCCCATTATACATGTAAAGTTTCGTACTTATACATACAATGTACTCAATATATTTTCTTTTTTTTCAGTAATCAAATGTGATAAAACACAGTTTACCTGTGCTAGTGGAAAATGTATTCACATGAAATATGTCTGCGATAATTATCCTGATTGTGGTATTGATGACAACTCTGATGAAGAAAACTGTAATGGTAAGCTAAAGTTATTTAATATTATTATTATTATTTGTCTTAGATTATAAAAAAGAAGTTTATGCAATTATTATAAACACTTCAAGAATATCAACAAAAGAAACAATCATAGCAAATCATTCATGTTGGAAATTCATATCCTGGCTTATGACAGACACAAAAATGTTATTCAGTGATTTTATCTGTTTGTTAATTTATGAGTTTTGCCTTTCCCTTTGGAAGATTGCTCGGTGTTCGGTAATTTTGTTATTACCCTTATTTGCGACAGACATGTCAGTGGTTTTCTCCGGGTACACCGGTTTCTTCAACTAATACAGCTGACCGCCACTATATAACTGGAATATTGTTTAAAGTGTCGTTAAACACCGTAAATCTAACCTTACATTTTAATAGCGATGGTCCGATAGTATTTTTTATATATCTATGCAATCAGGGAATATATCTAAGGTGTGTGAGTTGGACACGATGTGCTGACATGTACCCGATAGAACCACATTTGATGCAAGCTGCTGGTGACTTATGAAATGTTATCAGGTGCTTAGGTTTCCTTCACAAAGAACAAATAACGTAATAAAATTGTTTGAAGTGTTGTTTGTAGGAGGGCTCATGTCTTATTGTTGTTATTTGTGTTTGTTTGCGTTTAGTGGTGTCAAACACATAATGTGCCACGTTTGTTTTTGTTTGTTTGCCTTCGTCTTGTGCCTTGTTGTCAGTTTTTCCATTCTTGATTGCCCCTTCGGTTTCTCTAACGTTTACTAACGTCGACTAAACAGTCTGTAATTATGAGCCTTTTAACTTATTAATTGCATTTGTATGTTTTTACTTTCAATGACATTCTCTATACAGAACTTTAAGTGGTAAAATATTGCAGATTATCAAAATCAATTATGCATAGGGAATATTATATTTTTATTTTTAATTACAGCTACTGTGTGTGCATCCATGCTAGAATTTAAATGTGCAAATGGAAAATGTGAGCCAATAAATCATAGATGTGACGGGCATGATGATTGTGGTGATGGATCGGATGAGGAAGACTGCAGTAAGTTGAATAATGACTCATTCGGATATTCGACATTTGTCATTGTACATTAAATTACATTAAATTACACTATGTCAATGTCCAGCAAAATGAATAGGCAGTATGTGATGTCTAAAGTAAGAGGTCATTTTCATCTGACCTGTTTACATGATATGAAGTTGTACACCTTCTATTAATATATTAATTTCTGGGGTTTTATTTATAGAGGCAAGCATATATTTTCAATGTGCAATAGTTGTACCTCTTATCCAATACCCCTCACAATGCACTCAATAGAAGTCAACTTCATTTGCAAATTTCCGTTTACAGGAACTGAAATCATGCACCTGACTTTTTATGTTTTGAATATAATGATTTCAGGGATTATTCAATGTACTACAGAAGGGGTACACTTCTCTAATCCTCTAATTCATCAATCCTCATAGATCACTCAACAGAAGCCAACCATATTGGGCCAATGTCTTATATTTGTTATACATTTTTTTTCAATAATCACCCATATATCTTTTATATAAGTTTGTTTCGATAATCACAATATATTTATTATTCATTTTTGTTCCGAAAATGTTAAAATTCTATCATATTCTGAGAAATGGTTTTGTTTTTGTCTGAAAAAAATCTGAGTTTTTTTTTAATTTTTCACAGCAACTACACAACCATCAACAACTGAAATAACTACTCACGTATCAACAACAACAATTTTCTCCACGCCTACTTCAACAGGATCAACAACAACAATAGTTTCAACGCCTTCTACAACAACAACAGAATATTGTGTACATGTAGAATTAATGAGTGACAATATCAACATTCCACTAAGTAAATTAAAAACACCTAATAATCCAGGATTATCGGACGAAGATAAGGAAAAACTTCGACCAAATAATCAGGAATTTCTCGATGTATTTGGTGGCTCTTTCATAGTACAACTAGAAAATATTGATGCTGAAATAACCGATATTACCATCGAGGGATCCAACATTGCTGAAATTACAGTAAAATATGACGATGTTCTAGACAATATAGAGTCTTTAACACCACTGGTATGTAATTTAATTAAAAATATAATGCCTAATATGTTAACATTTCCAAGTGAGTTGGCATGGGTTTTACAGATAAATGTTGCATGTGGAACTGCTAACCCTTCACGACCACACCCGATTTCACCCCTGATTTTAGTGGGGCTCGTGTTGCTCGATAGTTAGTTTTCTATGTAGTGTTTTGTAGATTATTGTTTGTCCATGTGTCTTTTTCTTTTTTTTGCCATTCTTTTTTCTGTCCTTCGAGTTACGGGTCCTGATTACCCATTTGGTATCTTCAACATCTCTTACTTAGAAACCAAATATAATACAGCAAGTAATGACATTGTACACGATCTAGCACGATATACATCATTTAAATAATGAACCAAATATAATACAGCAAGTAATGGCATTGTACACGATCTAGCATGATATACATCATTTAAATACTGAACCAAATATAATACAGCAAGTAATGACATTGTACACGATCTAGCACGATATACATCATTTAAATAATGAACCAAATATAATACAGCAAGTAATGGCATTGTACACGATCTAGCATGATATACACCATTTAAATAATGAACCAAATATAATACAGCAAGTAATGGCATTGTACACGATCTAGCACGATATACACCATTTAAATAATGAACCAAATATAATACAGCAAGTAATGGCATTATACACGATCTAGCACGATATACATCATTTAAATAATGAACCAAATATAATACAGCAAGTAATGGCATTGTACACGATCTAGCACGATATACATCATTTAAATAATGAACCAAATATAATACAGCAAGTAATGACATTGTACACGATCTAGCACGATATACATCATTTAAATAATGAACCAAATATAATACAGCAAGTAATGGCATTGTACACGATCTAGCACAATATACATCATTTAAATAATGAACCAAACATAATACAGCAAGTAATGACATTGTACACGATCTAGCACGATATACATCATTTAAATAATGAACCAAATATAATACAGCAAGTAATGGCATTGTACACGATCTAGCACGATGTACATCATTTAAATACTGAACCAAATATAATACAGCAAGTAATGGCATTGTACACGATCTAGCACGATATACATCATTTAAATACTGAACCAAATATAATACAGCAAGTAATGACATTGTACACGATCTAGCATGATATACATCATTTAAATAATGAACCAAATATAATACAGCAAGTAATGGCATTGTACGCGATCTAGCATGATATACATCATTTAAATAATGAACCAAATATAATACAGCAAGTAATGGCATTGTACACGATCTAGCACGATATACACCATTTAAATAATGAACCAAATATAATACAGCAAGTAATGGCATTGTACACGATCTAGCATGATATACATCATTTAAATAATAAAAACGTGAATATCCTTCACCAGGTATGCTAATTGTCAATAGATTAAAAAGAAAAATAGGCTAAAAGTCTTCGGGAACAAATACATGAAAGGGTCTAAACAGGACAAATACAATACAAATACAAATACAAAAGCTGTATTTAAAGTCGGTGCATATTATAACAGAGAAAACATAAGCTCTATAGAGCTTTTATAACCGACAAAACATACATATTATATACTTACATACAATCACATGAGAAAAGCATACAGACATGAGCATTAAAACAAAATAAATCACGACAAACAAAATCAGCTTATATTTCATAAAATGTCTATTGATTTTCGATTTTTATGGATTTTATTGGAATTTAGATAATAAGCAAAATACAATTTAACGTGCTATGTAATCATTGGTGTTCTATCTGCAATTCTCGCTACACAAAATTATGTCATCGTGTAGTATTAATAAAATACGTTACAATGAAATTCATAATAAAATATGCGTCTATCCGTCACCATTAGAAGTCATAAATCGAAGAAGATCACACGATAAAGCGACAAAACGGAAAAATTGAAATAAAAAGACAAGCATTGGTCAAAAATGAACTACACTGAAAACTAAAGTATGGGCAATGCGAAACTCACTGAAATGAAGAGTCAACTCAAGTGCTTGAAAGGATGAGCAGTTCTACTCTACTTCTGTTACCCATCGTGATTCTCATGTTCAAAATCCGCTGATAAGTAATGACCAAGGAAATAAGGATTATATTGTGAGTACGACAAATGACGGATCACATCTGTGGTCATCTGTGACACAAATAGTCCTTGACATTTAACTAAGAAATAACGTGAACCATAACACTTTCGAAGTGATGACGTCAACATTTAAACAAGGAACCTTCAGGTCTATAGTTTGTCTTGTTAGCAAAATACATATATGAAGGAAACCCTGCTAGGAAACATTAGCTGTTGAATATCATAATCCTTTCTCAAACAAATCATAATAGGAAACAAGCTCTGGAATATTATAGTCCTTTCTCAAAGAAATTCTGATAGGAAGCAAGCTCTGGAATATCATATTTTTTCTCTAATAACTCCTGCTAAGGAAACAAGCTCTGAAATATTATAGTCCTTTCTCAAATAAATCCTGATAGGAAACAAGCTCTGGAATATGATAATTTATTTCCCAAATAACTGCTGCTAAAGAAACAAGCTCTGGAATATCATTATCCTTTCTAAAAAATACTGATAGAAAGCAAGCTCTGAAATATCATAATCCTTTCACAAAGAAATCCTGATAGAAAAAATAAGCTCTGGAATATCGTATCTTAACTGGGAGATAAATGCTCCATATGCAGGTGATACTGAAATGTTGCTACATACAAATAGAAAGTTCAAAGTAGGAAAATTGGATTCATCACTTTTTTTCTAGTAAAGTCTCGTTTCCAACCGTATTCCAGCACTCACTTTCAATTTCTAGATATAGGCCAAGGTGTAAATGATACCTATCTGTATCTCTGGTAATGTTTGGCAAATTCTTCCTGGATGTCTGTGTTTTTGTTTTATTTTGCAGTATCCACCACCACTATATATCTGAAACAGTATCAATAGTAGTGTTAATCACTCATTATACACTATCACGGTTTGTATTCGATGGAATCTCGTAATACTCATATATAAGGTAGTAAAAAGTCCAGTATAATATGTGATATATTCCCATGTAACAGATATGCTGCTTGAATACTGCAATCAGCCATTTATGTGTATTGCATGTCGAAAATATAGAGAAACGTGTGTTGAAATACACGTCAGAAAACCCTGAATGGAGAAATCCAGAAACCAGGGCAACATTGGGCACAAGGCACGGAACAATAAAAAAAACGCACTAAATAGGTGAGCACCACGGACCCCACCAGGTGCTCGTGAAGGGTGAAGACACAGACTGTGTAACTCATATACAACAATAACTACTTACCACTTCAACAGATCACTTGGTGACAATAAAGATGCATTTACAGATTGAATTACTGTATGCAAAATAAAACAAATAGTTAGACAGAAGCATTGCTTCACAAAACAAACGATTGTTGTTTTTAGTATATATCTATTTTTATTTTTATTTTTTATAACAGGGAACGTTTACTGCTGGTGACAAAATTCCATTGACACCGAAATTGTATGAATTTATCAGAATATCTATAAAAGGAGGTTCTCCTGATAAACCTATCACAATTAATGGCATACAAGTTGGTGGTTGCGCAAAAATAAGTAAGTTATCATATATCATTTGCTAAGTCATCAACATATTTAATACAGAGATACCTGTATTACATATACGTGTATTAGCTATACCTATATTACATATAAAGGGACCGCCGTGGTGGTGATCATATGCAATCAGTGCATATCACCATCAAAGTTGTGAATGCGAATTCCGCTCATGGCGTGCTGTACTCGATACATCATTATGTGATGAAATTTTTCAGTGACTTTCGACAGGTCGGTGGTTTTCTGAAATATTGTTGAAAGTGACGTTAAACATCACAACCCCATACCCTATTTTACATATACCCTATATTACCTATTCCCATAACAGATATACGTCTGTATATAATAACTTCTTCAGCGGTGTTTCCAATTTTCACGCAAAGAATTCTGGAAATCCTACGTCAATAACTGCAGATAAAACACACCTTTTTACCATCTGATTGATTACGAACATCGTAGTTCAGTCAAATGGTATGTATTTATAGTTCACCAGTATTCCACGTTAACCGCTATCACCAATGCAACATTACTGATTGAAGTCATGAGAGATATCTCTCATGGCAGACAAACCACGCCTTTTTACTCTCTAACTAATAATAAACATTATGAACAGCCTACAAAGGAAACCAGTAAAATGTTATATATTTGTAATCCCTAATTAAAGGAAAGAACCCTATTTTTCTATATGTGGTTTGAGTTATTGCTAAGAGGAGTGATACCGAACCAAATATATTCTCTGTACTGGAGATTGTGACATTCATGTCAAAATGCCTAAATTATGTAGCCAAACCAGTCTATTAATACATATCAAAACACAGATAATGTCATTTGCGAGGCAAAGCGGCTAGAAGGTTAACATAAATCTACGATAAAAAGGGTGCGCGCATACAGTATGAAAGTTAGAAAGTTTCCGAAAGTACCGTCTCGTTGTTTATATGTTACGTTGTATAAGTCAACTCACAGGGGACGTCATGGTGGTGATTGTATGGTAGTGTGATTTACAACTATATGTGCAATCAGTGCCTATAGCCACTAAAGTTGTACTCGATACAACATTCTGTGATAAAGTGTTTCAGTGACTTGCGGGTCTGTGGTTTTCTCCGGGTACTCCGGTTTCCTCCACCAGTAAAGCTGACCACCACGATATAGCTGAAATATTGTTGAAAGTGGCGTTAAACATCATAACCCTAACCCTAACCACCAATACATACTGTATTCTTGCTGGAATCACTGAAAATGATGGTCCTCATCAGTTGTGATAATGCTTATATTGGAATAAAACACTTTCAGTGGAAATTAGTCAAGTTATTATGGGTAACGAAGCTGTTATATTACGTTAGACTGATGTAAGTTCATACATTTATTTAACTTATCATTTTGAAAGTTACCTTTTTTAACAAGGTTTCATACATCCTTGTGTAAATATCGTATTAATAGAGACTTGTTATGCTATCATCATTAGGTACGACAACAACAACAGAAAGTACAACTACATCCCTGCCTACTCCTACTACAACAACGGTATCTACTCCTTGTGTGGATCAAAACATAATGGAAGACTCCATCAAGGTCCCTCTTAGTTCTATTATAACAAGTCCAGTAATCTCGTCTGAAAATCTGCAAGCCATTCTTAAACCAAGTAACCAGAGTCCAGTAACCATAGAGGGTTCTGAAATATCAATAACTGTTAATGTTGTGGCAGAATATACAGCCATTGAGGTCAACGGAGAAAACATCAATATAACATCAGCAACGTATATACCTGTTGGTAGTAATGTTATTAAACCCTTGGTAAGTATACAGTTTGAATTTATTATAGACTATTTATTATTGTCTTATTTTTTATTCTATTTTAGTTTTATATCTTTGTTATAATTCTAGAAAAATTAATACTGTTGTAGTACAATAGTAAATTATCACCGTTAACCGAAATGCGTTTTGTTAATTAGACGATCTGGTTGATCACAAAAGACTTATAATGTCTCAATTTGTATGAGGCATATTGCCGCCAATGTCATATATTTATAAATATTTAACTAAGTTGACTGAAGGAAGCGTCAGATCAACTTCACAAAGTGCATGATACACCAGAAAGACTGCCGTTACTTGATCATCTCACTATGGTTCATGTTGTCCAATCGTCATTTTCTGCTTTAAAGTCTGCTTATTTTTTCGTGTTGAATCGAATAGTCATTCAGTATGTTTTTACATTTGGTATTATAATATTTTATTAAGCGTGATGAGCCATTTTCAACAAACAAACTTGAGGAATTACCTGCATCGGTTGAGGCAACATTAGTGGTAATAACAATAACAAAGACCAATCCAGAGTTGCCAGCAACAATAACCAACATTGGTGTAAAAGCCTGTATTGAAGGTAAGCTAAAGGCATCGTTTAAATAGCCAAAAAAAAAAAAAAAATTATACCCCATTACAACTTTTCATTGATATTTGAACAGATGATCGGTTATATATATATATATACACTGACAAAAGTTAAGAACCACCCTATATTTTTATCGATATTTTTTTTTACATAAATGTTTCTTACACTTCTTAAAAGACTGCACCAAGGGCTCTAAATTTACCAATCTACGAAGTATTTATCATCCTGAAAGATGTGTCTATGACATGGCAAACATGGGGTTCAAAACAGGCGCTGGAAAAACGTAAAATCAGTTTGTCTTTGATGGAAGTTTTTAACATTGCATTAAAATACAAAGTCTTCAGATTTTAAGAACTTTTAAATGCATCTATTGTGCGTATGTGTAAGGCATAAAAATCAATAATGAGTATATCCACGCATTTATTGTGAAGTTCTGTAACACGCCTCGTCATGCTTTGCACAAGACGACTAAGCCGTTCTTGGGGTAACTGTTGCCACTCCTATAAGATAGCAGTTCTTAATTCGTCAATATTTTGACATTTTGGATTGCGTTGGTTAATTTTTCGGCCAATAAAGTCCCATACATGCTCTATAGGGTTCACGTCTGGCGACATCGCAGGCCATAGAATTGTCTGAACAGCCTCTTGCTGTAAAAAATGCTGTACAATTCAGGCTCTATGTGGCCTAGCATTGTCGTCCATGAACACTAGCCTGTCAGCCAAAGCATGATTGTCGAAATGGGGGACCATCAAGAATGTACAAGTCCAACTTACAGTCAAAGGAAAAACAACCCCAGAGAGTTACACCCCACCCCAAAATCAGTTGTGCCCAAAATGTGGTTGTTCTGAAATGAAGAGTTTCGTTGGCGCCAAACCCTTGCACGACCGTTGGTAGGGCGTAACAAAAAAATGACTTTCATCAGACCAGTGGACCCATCTCCATGTGCGAATAGTCCACCCCAAATCATCATGTGACCAAATGGCGATGACGTAATGTCAACTGTGGACGTTTTATGGGTCATCGCGCTCGCATTCCCTGATGGTGGAGGCGTCTGATTACAGTGCGTGTGCTAATGTGGCCTCCAAATGCTAAATTACCACGAAGTGCACCAGCTGTGCTGAACGGCCTTTGCCGCGCTCGTCTGGATATGAGTCGATCCTCTCCCGGCGTCGTTTTGCGAGGTCTACCTGCACGTGGACGGTCAGTAACATTCCCCGTTTGACGAAAACGCTACATCAGTCGTACAATGATGGAATGGTTAACCCTAAAGTGTCCTGCCACCCTTCTATGGTTAAAACTACCGTTATGCATGCCAACAGCTTGCCACCTTTCTGGTATGGTTAATTTTTGCCGCACCATACCAAACCAATAGAAAATGAAACTTAAAACTCTACACAAAAAATCAGCTTTCGTTCGCGAACACAAATGTTGAAAAGTACACGTGGCACTTTACACTCCCTGTCATATACACATAAATAAAAATCGATCAATAATCTGTTTCACAGGTAAGTAAGTATGTGTGTACATGTAACGAAAACAGCAAACCGATTTAAAATAAGTTCATTATTAGAAAAGATATTATTGAAACAAGTTAGGTGGTGCTTAACTTTTGTCGGATTGTATATATATACATACATGCGTACTTTGTCCAAAAATATAGAATTCATTCGTACTAGCGTTGGAAACAGGTAGAACAACTATCACTTAATGTCAGGAAATTCATAAATAACTGCCAAGTTTCCAGAGAAAATCAAAAGCAAGCTTCGTTCTAATAATTTGCGATGATGTCCTCTATCACGTCTGTGTGTATATCGTTAACGTTTCTTATCGTCACTCTACATGAACCAGGTCTCAGAATTTTTTTTTATTGGGTTCACGACTAAATAACACTGAAGTTTATTTGCAACATTATCATCACTCAAATTCACACAATTGCAGGATAAAATATTTGATATGATAAATATATTGCGCTAAAGTTTTACGAGTCAAGCATAATTTTACCAGAGAAAAAAACGAATAAATTTGTCATTTACATAAATGTCATATTGAATTAGGATTTAACATAAAGATTAACTTTTTATATATTGAATTTAACTGTGAATACTGATGCATATATTATGATATATACAAATAATTTGATTCCCAATGGGTACAAGAGGCCCGGGTGGCTCAAAGAGTTAGGTCGTTGAATATAATAGTTCATACTACCCTTTCACCAATACGGCGTGGGTTCACGCCCGGCTTTGTAAATTACAAAAAAGGTGCACTCGACTCGCAGCCACAAGTGATAAAGTTGACCAGTTGCTTGTCCATGGTAGGTGGTTCTCTTCGGGTACTCCGGTTTTCTGACCCACTAAAAACTGGTTGTCATCATAGCTGAAATACTGCCAAAAGTGGCATTACAAACCCAATTACTCAATCCATAATCAATCAATGACTATGTTCAAGTCGTTCTGGGAGTATTAAAATATGACCTCATAAGATGGCAAATCAGAGAAAATAATAATGTTGGTGTTTTATAATGATAATATTTTGTGAATATCGATAAAACATAAGATTTCCATCTTAATTCTTTTATTTTGTGAGGCAAATTTATCTCACTGAAAATATTGAAGCTAGGAAGTAATCAACTTTGATTTTGTTAGTTGTTGACAAACGTGTGACCTAGTTGAATTAAAATGATTAGACTTTAGATAATATACTTGAATGGTACAATTTTGTTATAATTTTATCCTTTGGTACTACAACAGGAACTACAACTGCATCCCTGCCAACTACTACTAGTCCTACTACAACAGGAACTACAACTGCATCCCTGCCAACTACTACTAGTCCTACTACAACAGGAACTACAACTGCATCCCTGCCAACTACTACTGGTCCTACTACAACAACGGTATCTACTCCTTGTGTGGATCAAAACATAATGGAAGACTCCATCAAGGTCCCTCTTAGTTCTATTATAACAAGTCCAGTAATCTCGTCTGAAAATCTGCAAGCCATTCTTAAACCAAGTAACCAGAGTCCAGTAACCATAGAGGGTTCTGAAATATCAATAACTGTTAATGTTGTGGCAGAATATACAGCCATTGAGGTCAACGGAGAAAACATCAATATAACATCAGCAACGTATATACCTGTTGGTAGTAATGTTATTAAACCCTTGGTAAGTATACAGTTTGAATTTATTATAGACTATTTATTATTGTCTTATTTTTTATTCTATTTTAGTTTTATATCTTTGTTATAATTCTAGAAAAATTAATACTGTTGTAGTACAATAGTAAATTATCACCGTTAACCGAAATGCGTTTTGTTAATTAGACGATCTGGTTGATCACAAAAGACTTATAATGTCTCAATTTGTATGAGGCATATTGCCGCCAATGTCATATATTTATAAATATTTAACTAAGTTGACTGAAGGAAGCGTCAGATCAACTTCACAAAGTGCATGATACACCAGAAAGACTGCCGTTACTTGATCATCTCACTATGGTTCATGTTGTCCAATCGTCATTTTCTGCTTTAAAGTCTGCTTATTTTTTCGTGTTGAATCGAATAGTCATTCAGTATGTTTTTACATTTGGTATTATAATATTTTATTAAGCGTGATGAGCCATTTTCAACAAACAAACTTGAGGAATTACCTGCATCGGTTGAGGCAACATTAGTGGTAATAACAATAGCAAAGACCAATCCAGAGTTGCCAGCAACAATAACCAACATTGGTGTAAAAGCCTGTATTGAAGGTAAGCTAAAGGCATCGTTTAAATAACCAAAAATAACAAATATATCCCATTACAACTTTTCATTGATATTTGAACAGATGATCGGTTATATATACAAGCATATGTACTTTGTTAAAAAATATAGAATTTATTCATACTAGCGTTGGAAACAGGTAGAAAAACTAGCACTTTTGTGGTGTGTTTCTGAGCGAGTGGAAGTTAATTTGATATTTGCGTATATTGTGTTTTCCTGTATCTTGTACGTATTTTGTGTCTATCTTGCAATGTCAGGGAATTCATAAATAACTGCCAGGTTTCCAGAGAATATCAAAAGCAAGCTTCGTTTTAATATGCGATGATGTCCTCTATCACGTCTGCGTGTATACCATTAACGTTTCATATCGGCATTCTATATTAACCAGGTTTCATATTTTTTTTATTGGGTTCACGACTAAATAACACTGAAATTTATTTGCCACATTAGCAGCACTCAAATTCACACAATTGCAGGATAAATTATTTGATATGATAAATATATCACGCTAAAGTTGAACGAATCAAGCATAATTTTACGAGAGAAAAATTTACATAAATATCATATTGAATTAGGATTTAACATAAAGGTTAACTTTTTATTTATTGAACTTCACTGTGAATACTAAGGCGTATATTATTGTCTCTCCGGATACTCCGGCTTCCTCCACCACTAAAAACTGGTTGTCATGATATAGCTGAAATACTGCTAAAAGTGGCATTAAGACCCAAATAATAAATCAATAATCAATCAATGGGTATGTTCCGGTCGTTCTGGCAGTATGAAAATATGACCTCATAAGATGGCAAATCAGAGGAAATAATAATGTTGGTGTTTATAATGATCATATTTTGTGATATCGATAAAGCATAAGTTTTTTTGTTTAAGCAAAAATAAGATTTCCATCATAATTATTTTATTTTGTGAAGCAAATTTATCTCACTAAAAATATGCATTGAAGCTAAGAAGTAATCAACTTTGTTTTTGTTAGTTGTTGACAAACGTGTGACCTAGTTGAATTAAAATGATTAGACTTTAGATAATATACTTGAACGGTACAATTTTGTTATAATTTTATCCTTTGGTACTACAACAGGAACTACAACTACATCCCTGCCAACTACTACTAGTCCTACTACAACAACGGTATCTACTCCTTGTGCGGATGACAACATAATGGTCGACTCCATCAGGGTCCCTCTTAGTTCTATTACAACTGAGCCAAGCATCAGCACATTTGAATTACAAACTATTCTTAACCCAAACAACAATATTTCCGTGCAGGTTCCAGTGAATACTGGTCTCACAATAACTGTTAATGTTGAGGCAGAATATACAGCCATTGAGGTCACTGGAGACAACATTGAGATTACTGGAGCATATTATATACCTGTTGACTCTAATGTTTTAACACCATTGGTAAGTTTTCATTTTGATTATATTGTAAGCGAATTAAAAGTTTGGGTCGGAAATTATTATCTGGAATAACCATCATTATTATGAGCGTACCTGATGATGGTTATTCCAGAAACGCGTCGCGAGTACCAAATTAGATATTAATTTTTCAAACATGTTTTTTTTTCATTTGAAGTGAGTGAGTGAGTGATTGCTGTTTAGCGCGAATTCAGCAATTTTTCAGCTATATCATGGCGATAACAAGTTAATTTTCAATGAGATGACGATAAGATCTGTTTTGTACTAAACCAACACGCTGAATTTTATTTTTTTTATAGTGCTAGTTCACTGAAGAAACAGTAGACATGTCGCTCCACTCTGAAACAGTATTCTGATTCTGAGCCAACCAGTCTTTGCTCTTTCTCCTTACTGCTGCGAAAAAACAACACATACCAATTTTATAGTGTTTGATTTGACTCGACCGGGGATCGAACCTACGATCTACCGCACTCGAGACAAGCACACTAACCATTACGCCACCGATGAACCTACGATCTACCGCACTCGAGACAAGCACACTAACCATTACGCCACCGATGAACCTACGATCTACCACACTCGAGACAAGCACACTAACCATTACATCACCTATGAACCCACGATTTACCGCACTCGAGACAATCACACTAACCATTACGCCACCGATGAACCCACGATCTACCACACTCGAGACAAACACACTAACTATTATGCCACTGATGAACCCACGATCTACCGCACTCGAGACAAGCACACTAACCATTACGCCACCGATGAACCCACGATCTACCGCACTCGAGACAAGCACACTAACCATTACGCCACCGATGAACCCACGATCTACCTCACTCGAGACAAGCACACTAACCATTACGCCACCGATGAACCCACGATCTATCGCACTCGAGAGAAGCACACTAACCATTACGCCACCGATGCGTTTTCATTTTAAATTTCTTATTATATATAACTGGTATATTGAATTTTTACTTGTTTGTTATATTAATATTCTATAGTTGTTTTTTCAAACACTATTTATTAATTTTCATTAGCAACATGATATTTAAAACTGTATTTCTTATCATGCATTCATATAAACATTATACGTACATTGTCGGCAAATCTATAATTTAATTGTATGATTTAAGAACGAAAAAGAATAGAGAGCCTCTTTTATATTTCCCGACACTGTACACATATTGTGTTTATGCTGCAATTTCATGTATGAAACACAATGGCTAAATTTACATAGAAAAGCAGAAAAACATTAGACATTTTGGTTGAATTTCTCATTGGGGTTCTATAAGCGGATCCGTGTTCACTGGGTACCTTATTAGTCAAGCTAAGGTATAAAGTAAAATGTATATATACACTATTGCATAGTCAGTAAATATACTGATTGCAGTATAAATTGCTTTGTTATTATTCGACTACTTTCGTCATGCAAAGCTGCTTAAATAGACATACAAATATAATATATTAATATCGTTAACCGAAATGAATGATGTTATTTACTGTGATCTGGTTAACCAATACACAATTTAGATAGAGATACAAAAATGTAATTTAATTTGTAATAAAACCTATATAATTCGTTGTGTCTTTCAATAGTATTATATTCTCGCTAATGAAGGGAAAACAATGGATTTGTTCGATGGAAATTCACACGTTTCCTCTGTGTGGTACATGAGTCGGGAAGAAATGACCATTTCCTGCTCATCCTAATGTCGACCTTCAGCAAGGGTTCCATGTTATCTAATCATCAGTTCTTATTTGTTTGCTTTAATGCTTCCTAGTGTTTTTTCCATGTCAAAGTATTTTGTTAATTAGATTATCTGTTTGACCACTAAATAGTTATGGTGTCTCAATTTATAGGTGACATATTGCCTCCAATGACATGTAAATATTTAATATAAACTTTACAGGGCTCAATGAGTTAGGTATTTGGATTACATAACAATTCATTCAAGCCTATCATCAATACGGCGTGGGTTCGCGCCCGGCTTTTTAAATCACAAAAAGGGTATACTCGACTCACAGCTGCAAGTGATAAAGTTTACCAGTTGCTTTCCAATGGTCGGTTGTTCTCTCCGGGTACTCCGGCTTCTTCAACCACTAAAACTGATCGCCATGATATAACTGAAATATTGATGAAAGTGGCATTAAGCACAATAAATCAAATCAGTCAAATCAAATATAAATTTTACTGATGTAGGTGTCACCTCAACTTCACAAAATCCATGGTACATGAGACAGGAACAGAGCACCATTACTTGATCATCTCACTATATTGTTCATAAAGTCTAATTGTCATGTTTTGTGTCATTTTTTGCTTAATGTATCCTTATTGTTTTCGTATTGAGTCAGATAGTCATTCAATATATTTTTACGTTTTATATTATAATTTGTTATTAAGGATGGTCAGCCATTTTCACCAAACCAGCTTGTGGAATTACCTGAATCGGTTGAGGCAAAATCAGTAGTAATTGTAGTAAATGTTTCCACAGGTGTGGAAGCATCAATAACCAATTTAGCTATTAAAGCCTGTATCGAAGGTAAGGATATGTTCTGTCTAAATATATACTGGCCACCATATAATTCACTACAACCTTCTTTAGATACAATCAAAATTTATTTCAGCGACGATCTCTATCAGTAACTAATATTGCGTGACCTTAAATTATTGTTTTCCTTTGCAGTTCTTCTCATATTAATTAACATGTATTAAGCCATCTTAATTACGGTTTTCACAGTTTTCCGGTCGTTGACTGATTTCGTCTGTTTATATACTTATGAGTTTTGACTTTCCCTTTGGAAGATTGTTCAGAGTTCGGTAATTTTGTTATTACCCTTATTTTATCCATATTTCAATGTTTCCATGGAAGGTCATATAAAACAAGTTTGACTGTATGTGAAGAACTGATTGGTTATGGTATAATTCCAACTTTCAACTAGTCAAATGTAATTCCATAATAAAATGGAATCAGTTTTGAAAATATCATGACTTTCGCTTTTAATTGTGATTTATTATAGATGAAGATTTAATTCCAATTTTAACAGTATTTCGTGTCGATTAGTACTATATCAATAGGAAAAATGGGTACCCAATTAACAACATTAACCTATAGCAAGTATTTGAAAAACTTGATCACATTGCCACAAGCGCAAGTCACATGATGTTATACGGAGTACATATTGCCACAAGCGTAAGTCACATGACGTTGTACGGAGTACACATTGTCGCAAGTGGAAGAAGTCACATTTCCTTGCATGTAGTACACATTGCCACAAGCAGAAGTCACATGACTTAGTATGAAGTACATATTGCCACGAGCGGAAGTCGAGATGTAGTAATAATTGGCACTGATAGTATATGATAGATGTAAATATAGCTGCTATACGAGAATTACAACTCATTATTTAATTGGAATATACTGACAAATACATTACTGGCATATGTAAGTTGCCGTATCAATTCTATAGGTAGCTACACTTATTTAGCACACGTGTTTTATTCAAATCATTATTATTCAAATGTTCAAATTTCAATCATATTGGCATATTTAAATGTTTCTGGGACAAAAATGTTCTGAAACAATTTTATTTCTACAGGAGCAACAACAACTCTACCTTCAACAACTAAACTAACAACAACTGGAGAAACAACTACAGCTACTCCATCAACAACAGGACAACCAACGTCAACTCCTCCACCAACCACAAGTACAAGCCCACCATCAACACCACCCCCTTCAACCACTATCCCGCCAACTACCACAGGTAACTAAAAGATTGCATAATAGCAAGTACACATGGATTAATCAACTTTAATCACAATTAAAGTCAATCCTTATATATTAAATTAGAAGTTTTATTTGACAATATTGACTTACATTTTGCATAATAATCAGTTATATTCGAATAAAATGACTATTACGAATCCGAATATAAGAATATTTTGTACTAACATGTAGCCATTACACATCTGACCACTCAAAGTTTGACACTGACGCAGGTAACTAAAAATATGTATAATAGCAGCTACAGATGGACGAATCTATGTTAATTGATTAAAGTAAATCCTGATATATTAGTTTACAATACAATATGTATTTTTGACAATATCAGCTTATTATTTGCATAATAGTCAGTTGTAGTCGAATAATGCGATTATGACACATTCTTCCAGTCAAAATATCGACTCCAACATGGTTTATATGGTATGTTTATTGTTGTAATTGGCAGTTCCTGTATCAAGAAACCAAAAGGGCTTAAATGGGATAACTCAAATCAGCTAAGATCACCTATGGCTGAGGGAGGAGAACCTTTATGATTTTGGAAGTGATAATGATATTTAGAGTCAGCAATGCACTGCAAATTGGCTTTAATTTAAAATACTATGTAATTTTGCTTTCTGTATATAGATAGATTCTGAAACAGTTAGTAGTATGATCGGTGATCCTCATAATAAACTTGAAAGATATATATTAGTCCACGTTAAATTTAGGTATTTGATAAATTCAAATATATCCTGTCACATGCAGTTATCACATTAGGACTAGAGTTTATGATTAGCAATTGGCCCGTAAATATGCAAGGTGTGTTTTAGCTTACTAAATCCCAAGTTAAAAAGAAGAACTGATTGACAATATATCAATATTTTAGGTATCACTCCAGAATCAACCACATCAGGAGCTATCACCACACGTGAGTATGATAATCTTAAGTTTCTAATGTAAATTATAGATTCTCATGCAATCGTTGGATTGTGAGTACTAATAAAAGGCTCATATAAACATTAGTGATATATTAGTCATTCATGCAATACAGTTTTTTTTCTGGTACCCCTCTGACATGTTTTACCCGTTGAGCTTTGGTATGCTAGTTAAAAATGAGTTCACTTCCTGTTGACAGAAAATATCAGAATATATTTGTATAATTGGTATATTTACTATGGACCATAACCATAACCATACAATGATTAATGCAATTTTTCTTCAAGATAAACACAATATTAATGACATGTCTAAAAATACAAAATATATGAGCATTCGGTGCAAAACTAGGAAAAGGCTCAGTAAATTTCACCATTATCCCAGTTTCTAAACTCCATAAACATGAACTGTCGTAAAATATAGCACTAAGATTATATACATTATACCTTTAAACGTGAGAATATTTAGACGCACTTTGTCGGTAAATATAAAATTTGTACGAGCTTTGTAAACAGGAACGTTGCTAAGTAAGCCTCTGGAGATCATTAAAAACTGAAAGAATAGTGAACCTTTGATGAATTTTCATGTCTGTTTCTAGGCGAGTGCAAATAAAATATATATTTTCCGACAATGTGTGTATTTTGTGTTTATACTGTTATGCTATATATACAAAAAAGTGTTCAATTTACACACAAAAGGAAAACACAACTACCTATGCAATCAGTGCCTATCATCACTAATGTTGTGAGTTCAAACCCCGTTCAGGACAAGGTGTACTCGATACAACATTATGTGATAAAGTTTGTGACATGTCGATGGTTTCCTCAACAACTGACCACCACGATGTAACTGAAATACTGTAGTGGCGTTATACACAATAACAAGAACCCTAACCCTATTTAATTTATATTTTAATAGCATGTGCAAAAGAACCTCTGGATGCAAATAATGGTAGGGATGATTTCGTTTTATCGGCATCATCAGGACCAGATATATACAACGCCTTACTGGATATGAGTTCATCAGTTACTAAATCTTGGAAACCCAATTCAGGTGATTCAACCCCATCAATCGTATTTACAATCACCAGTTCGGATATTCCAAGATTAATGTTTGTGTCATTGGTAGTGACTAACACTGAAACTGTGGGATTACAAGTAGCTGACACCGTAAAGGTATGCACATATTTAAACATATTTGAAACAATTATTTTCTTATACAGCAGTGACCACTCCTAACAGTACGTCGGTCACTGGACACCAGAAACCAATCCTACAGACTGTTGGTCACTGGACCCCAGAAACCAATCCTACATGCTGTTGGTCACTGGACACCAGAAACCAATCCTATAGACGGTTGGTCACTGGCCATCAGACACCAATCTTACAGACTGTTGGTCACTGGTGACCAAAGACCACTCCTAACAAAATGTTGGTCACTGATCCTGTTGGTCATTAAGAAGTTGCAACAAGTTGTGATGACGCCCATTTTGTTTGATTCTTTACAATATGATATTCTGACAATATAACTACAGTCAAACATGCCCATGCAGTCATCTGTATTGAAAGGTTACCTTTTTGTTATCCCATCATAGACAATTTCATATGAATTGAACCTTTTTTTAGAGGTCACCCACCTGTCTTATAAGGCCACATTTGTTTTGTCCCAAAGGTGACCTCTTAATACAGGTTTGACTGTATGTTCAAATAGTTGAATGTATAAGACAATATTAATATATGTTTTACCTATTAATCATATCACCAGAGCAGAAAACGAAGGAATGCATGCAAAAATTATGTCTTGTCATTGGACTAGCACTAAAATATGGATGGGTATTGAGTATGATTTATGTTTTTTACTGTTGTTGATTAGATCACAGATAGATAGTCCATGTACATCTAAATATCTCTGCGTTCTCCTTAGCTACAAATATGGAAAGAAGGATTGAAGATACCAAAGGGGTAATCAGAATCTGTAAATCGAAAGGACAGACAACACAATGGCCTAAAGAAAAAGGACAAAAGGACAAACAACGATCTACAAAACATACACATAAAACTAAAGATCGAGTAACACGAACCTCACTAAAAACCAGGGGCGAACTCGTGTGCTCCGGAAGGGTAGCAGTTCCTGCTCCACTATTGACACCCATAACGTTAATATTGTCACAATCCCGGAAAATTATGTTCTATTCCTATTTACTTCTTAATTTGTAAGGGAGAGAAGGGGTGTCATGCTATATTTCTATTATTTCTATTTATTTACGTAAGCAGATGTCCAACACGAATTCGATATCGGATGAGATTTGCGTCGTTTAATTCTTAGCACGACAGGTGCCACTAGCGGAGCACCTGAGGTGGCTTTTAGTAGGGTTCGTAGTAATCAATCTTTAGTTATCTGTCTAGTGTTATCTCGATCAATACTTTTCTTTTGGCTATTGTGTTTTACGGCTTCTGATTACTCATTTGGTATATGCAACCTTTTGTCACTGGATGACACACACACACATATAGATATATGCAGTGGAACCTGTCTAATCCGACACACCAGGGAAATGTGTCTGATTGTACAGGATGTCGGAATACTCAAGTTTTATTTTAGTTAACAGAACTACTTTAGGACCATACATTTTTGTCGGATGTCACAGGGTGTCGGAAAACTCAGGTGTCGGATTGCACAGGTTCCACTATAAATATATATAAATAAACGTGTGAAAACCTAACAAAGCAATTCATCAATTAATTCTAAGAATGGGATTCCAAGCGTTAACATAAGACGAACAATCTTAAATGACTATTTTTGTTGTAGTCAAAGCAAGTAAGCGGAAATGGCACAGAAAGGGTTGACTTCACTTTCCCAGAGGGCTTACTCTTAAACGAAAGAAATTTTACAATACTATTGATGCCACGTAATGGTATGGTACCTAGTGTCAGTGGAGTGCAGGCTGAAGTTTGTTATGAACCTGAAGGAAGTAAGCTTATTTTAGATCTTGTTTTGTTTAATTAGAACTTGATTTATTGTATCAAATAGCATGTATTTGTTGGAAAACATTGCTAATAGGGTTAAGGTATGGGTTAATGGTTTTGGTGTTTAACGCCACTTTCAACAATATTTCAGTTATATCGTCGCGGTCAGCTTTAATAATGGAGGAAACCGGAAAACCACCAACCTGCCGCAAGTCACTGACAAATTTTATCACATAATGTTGTATCAGTACATTTCGCCATGAGCGGGATTCGAACTTGCAACGTTAGTGGTGATATACATTGCTGATATATATTGCATTAAATATAAATTTAAACTTAATTTAGATTTTGCTTTGATTTTCCTCGTTGTATCAAATATCATGGAGACCTGGGCGGCTCAATGAGTAAGGCCGTTGGATCTAACAACTCATACAAGCCTATCACCAATACGGCGTGGGTTCGCGCCCGGCTTGTAAATTACAAAAAGGGTGCACTCGACTCGCAGCCGCAAGTGATAAAGTTTACCAGTTGCTTGCCCATGGTCCGTGGTTCTCTCCGGGTACTCCGGCTTCCCCACAAGTAAAACTGGTCGCCATGATATAGCTGAAATATTGTTGAAAGTGGCGTTAAAACACCAAAAATAATAATCATCAAATCAAATATCATGTATAAGTATGTTTTAATAAGCTTTGCTGATGAATATTGTATCAAATATTTTATTATATCATTAGGTCAATATTCGAGAACAAAGCATTATGTGACAAAATAAAAGAAAAAAAGTGTCAACAAAACATTACAAAAAATAAAAATGCATTTATGAAACATTTTAATGTTTTCAATGTTTCCTATATCTATAATACACATACGTACACACGTGAATGTAAACATATCTAATTTTTTCTTGATTTATTTGATACTACTCTGAATATGATATTAATTCGTAAACAATTATTATAAAAAAAAACCAATTAAGTCGAACTTCAAAATATCGCAAGGAATCAAAATAAATTAATTAAAAAATAACAAATACCAAACTATCCGGACAGTAACAAAATCCAACTTTAAGATCACAGAAACAGAGGCGATACCCTAATACACATATACAGTAAAACCTGCCTAAATCGAACCCCTTTGGGATTGAAGAATTTTTCAGCTTAGACAGTTGTTTGGTTTAGTGTAAACATTATTTTATTGTTGAAATAAGCAATTCAATTAAACAGTATACAAATTACAATATTTTAACATAACAATCAACAAATGGATTCGGAAACAAGCAACATGCTTATGTAAATCCGTGTTTGGTTTACACAGATACAAATTACATTGACGATTAGTAGATGGGACTGTAAAGTCTGTCTGGTGTAGGCAGGTATTCGGTTTACTCAGGGTTCGGTTTAGACAGATTCCACAGTACATGAACATGACTACTCACTTTACTGACTTGATACAGGCATTCTAATAAAACGTTAGACAGATTCCACAGTACATGAACATGACTACTCACTTTACTGACTTGATACAGGCATTCTAATAAAATGTTAGACAGATTCCACAGTACATGAACCTGACTACTCACTTTACTGACTTGATACAGGCATTCTAATAAAACGTTAAATTGATGGCATCATGCAATTTTTGTTTTCCACATGTAAGTAAAATGTCAACCATCACATGTTATTTGGTGAGCACCAGGGCTGTCTTAGCAACATGATAGGCTCCGGGCAAAACAGTGCACTGGGGTTCATACCTACATAACTACTCACAGGAATAAAACTGTAAATGTCGATAAAATTAAGCATATATTTATTGCATAAGTACTGCCAACAAAATCAGTGTTTAAGCATTAAAGACATGCTGTATACAACATGCGTAGATTAGTATGAGGCCCTATGCTCGTGGGACTCCCGGGAAACTGCCCAGAGTATCCATGCGTTAAGACGGCACTGGTGAGCAGTGTTGCTATGAAGAATTTTTTTATTCAAAATATATTTAATCTTCGTGAAACAAAAGATTGATCTATTTACATCGATATAATTAGTTTTACGCGGTTGCATATAAATTGTTTTTTTAAAATAATAAAAGGTTGATAGATATACAATTTAGTGCACACGATGCGTTTCTGGAATAACCTTCACCAGGTACGCCCAAAGTCGAAAGGATGAAAAACCAAATGATTTAAAAAGCATGTTACTTTTAAATGTGCATTTTTAAAACCTAAGCTAGAAGGATTGTGGTATTTTACGCCACATTTTCTTGCAAGATATATTGTCACTTGTCAGGGCCATCTGAACAGCATTATAGGCCCCCGGGAAACGCAGTGCACTGGGGCCTCTACCTACACAACCACTCACGGGAATACAAATGTAAATGTCGATAAAATTAAACATATATTTACTGTATTGGTACTTCCAACAAAATCAGTGTTTAAACATTAAATAACATGCCATACACAACATACATAGATTAGAATTAATTGGGGCCCTATGTTCGTGGGCCCCCGGGCAACTAACTGCCCATCATGTCCATGCAGTAAGACATCATTGTCCCTTATGAAACGTGTCGGACGATTTAACTGTGAATCTTTTTTCATAATTAAATATTATATTTTTTTCTTAGATCAGAGTGATATCTAATTTAGATATCTCCTCTGACTAAATATGGATAATTTTGGAATCAATATAAAAAAAAGTAACCTGTTGGCTATCCTGTTTGTTTCCTGTGGTTTATTACTCCCAAAACTTTAAATTATTTGGCTTTCCAATCTTTCGATGAAGGTTATTCCAGAAATGCGTCGTGCGCACTAAATTAGATATCTATGTTTTTATTAATATATCGTTTCACTTTAACTCGGCTCATTTATTATAAAACTACTGCGAAGTACACCGAGATTAAATCTGTAGTATAAATACAATGAAACAATTAGCCTTACTTTTACTTGTGAAATTGTAATATAGGGATCACTATCCGTCATCTTGCGTCGTCGTTGGCGTCACAAAATAGTTTCTGTCACATTTTTCTCAGGAACCACACAGGCCAGCTTCTTGATATTTGGCACAGAACATCAGTATGGAGAACAGTATCGTGTAAGGCAGTTTAAAATCTGCCACATGTCCACTTCCTATTTGACGGAACTTAGAATATTTTTGCTATAGAAAAAGTTCGCAGGCGACACATGATTTCCCTGAAAGACTTACCACTAAATTATTTCTATACCATCCTTTTATTGTGACAGTGGATTTTTCTTTGTTTTATTTGTATTTCTATTACAAGTTGTATGTTAATATTGTAACATTATATTTCAGCCACTACCACAGTTCCAGCAACCACAACTATAATTGTCACAACTACACCAGTCACTGGTAAGACAAATTTTATCTTACCCTCTTCCTTATCTAATCCACTAATTTTGTTAAATTTTTTTCTTCAAGTGATTCCTCTCCTGCAAAATAAAATATTGTTTACACATATAGATATACAGTAAAACCTTCCCATGCAGTCACCTCTATTAAGCAGTCACCTGTATTAAAAGGTCACCTTTTTCTTATCCTGACATAGGAAATTTCATATGAATTGAACCTCTTTTAAGAGGTTGCCTGTCTTATAAGACCACTTTCTCTTTGTCCCAAATGTGACCTCTTAGTACAGGTTTTAGTATATATATATATATATATATATTTCATACTACATGTATCTCCCTCTTCGTTCTGTTTCTCCCCTCAAATTTGGTTTATCATCAGTTTGGTGTATCGCACCACTGAAGGAGCTTAAAACATATAGTGATTTGCGCATATGACGATATCATTGATTCTTATTGCAATCTATTATTAAGAAAAGAGAAACTATATATTATAGTGAGGACAACAATTAAGATGATTTCTCAATCCATGACAGGGGCTGTCGTCGCTGCGATTGTATGATAGTTATATTTACATCTACCTATGTCATGAGAAGCCCATCACCACAAAGTGTGTGAGATAGATTTCTGGAAAATATAAGGCGAGGTGTACTCGAGATTTAAAGTTTATCAGTGACTTGGAGAAGGCTGGTGACATTCTTCTTTGTCATAAAATAGACTACGTTTGTTGTACCATGATATTACCTTAAATCGACATTAACCACCGCTAGCTCTCCATTCACAGCTAGAATAGTTATAGAAAAACATTGATATTCACACTGGATCGAATTTACAATGTATCTATGGTGTTAGAATACAGTGAGTTTATATCTTTCAAAACTCAGTTAAAGCAATTGAGAAATGAAGATCACACACCTCTATGGACTTAAAATACATCTGATTCTGGTACACGTTAGATTCAATATTGACTTATCTTTTACTTGATTCGTTTTATAAACAAATGAACTTTTTTTTTAAATCAACAATATGATATTTTGTTTTCTTCAAAATCCTTGTTGCATTAATCATTCAGAAGCCCAAGCTACTTATGAAGTATTTCATATTGATATTTTGCTTATATACAAGTGTGGACACAGAAATGTGCTGTCCAAAAGGCAAGTGTGGATGTCAATATTTCATATTATTTAACCTTAAAAAAAAAAAAATTCATGGACACAGGGGTCCTGGATTTTTTGTTAATAAAAAACTAATCCTGGATTATTATTTTTGTTTAAAGTCCGGTCCTGTGTTTTGATTTCAAACCCCCCCCCTTCCAAGGGATATAAAATTGTACCATTAATAATAAATTAATAAATAATAAATTCAGATTTTCTATTTATAATAAATCTCATTTACAAAACCACTGATATTTGTTCAATTTTTAACGCTGATTTAAGCTTTAGTCGCAACAAATTTATATTTTTCTCTTTAAACTGTCGAAACATAACATTTATTTAACTGTAAAATTTACCCCCTTTTTTCCCTTTTTTCTTGTTTAAATCAATGATCAACAATATTCCAGAATCAAACAAATGAATAAATATAACATAGCATCTTTCCTTTACATTGTCAAGATTCTATATTTATAAACTATTGACCTGAGTAACCTTGCTAAATCATGCAGATTCAGTGTGTTTTAAATCGGTCATCCAAATCATATTTCTTGAAGACAAGCATAAACTTGTATTGCATTTATCAATATTTTATGAGTACCAACAGTTTTTTCAACACCGTATCTGTTCACGTGACTACAAATGCTACTCACAATGACCCGTGACCCAGATTAGCATGTGTCAGGAATATTTTCTGTATATGGTATATAAATATTATATTAATAAAAAAAAACTTTAAAAAATCTTTGCAACATGGTAGTGTTTATTTCTGATATATCAAAATTCAAAATTGTACAGAATTGTTTTAAAATTTGCTCTGATTGAGTGGAAACTAGTGTTTATTTCTGATATATCAAAATTCAAAATTGTACAGAATTGTTTTAAAATTTGCTCTGATTGAGTGGAAACTAACAAATACGATATTTCTGATTAAACATTATCATAGAAAAAATTCAGAATTTGTTATTTAAAATCAGGTTTAATACTCAAACTGAATTTTTGACAAATTCAACTGAATGTTTACACCAATTTGTCAGATAAACTGGAAAATCATTCACAAAAATATATCATGTAAATATGGAAAATTAATTTTGAATTAAGAATAAAATACGTGAACACTTCTAAAAGGAAATGTGTGAGTTTAGATTAAGATTGTGATAAATAAGCACTAAAACTCAGCATTTATTCTCTATGAGAAATTATCAATAAAATAATGCGCAAAAAATGTTTTAAAATTTGGTCGTGAATTGAAAAAACCCAGAATATTAGAATTTATTCAGATAAAAATACCTTCTATTATTTAACACTGCTGCATTGACACACAGTATCATTTTTTTGTAATTACTGTAGAATGATTCTGAGGAAGAGTGATCAAATTTGTTGATAGTACTCTGCTCGTTTACGGTGTATTTATAATGGTTGTCTACGATATCGCGTGAAGACTTATTTTCAAAATAGCTTAGTTGAGATAGCACACAATACCACGATATCGTAAGCATCCGTTATATGGTAGGAACACAGTTGTTTGGTTGTTTGTTTGATGGTGTTTAATGCCACTTTCAACAATATATCAGTTACATCGCGGCGGTTAGTTTTTTATTGGTGGAGGAAACCGGAGAACCCGAAGAAAACCACCGACCTGTCACAAGTCACTGACAAACTTTATCACATAATGTTGCTCACCTCGTCCTGATTGAGATTCGAACTGACAACATCAGTGGTGATAGGCACTGATTGCATAGGTAGTTGTGAATTCAACTACTATATGATCACGGCTACGAAGACCCCGGAACACAGAGTAGCATGTACACTAGTTAGAATTCTTGTTTCAGTAACTACTCCTAGAACAACGACAGCATTAGCATGTGATCGACCAGAGTGGAGATGTAATGGTACAAAGGAGTGTGAAGATGGCAGAGACGAAGAAGGCTGTATTTCAGGTTTTTGCACAACCTTTTCCGTTTTTCTCTTTTTCCAAGTACATGCCCAACCATTGTCGTTTAATGCAAATTGATATTCTGCGAAATAAACAAACACCTTGCTTAAATATATATAAAAACGACACAGACCGGAAGCATTACAATTACAGATGCATAATTTACATGGCTTAAAACAACTTTGAATTACGACCATTTTTTTTAAATTCTTTTCCCATGAATTTATTTAGGACATTTAATTGCATACTTTTTAATATTCATGTGAAATTAGTTAATAACTTTTCCCGCTCAGGCGAGATGTACTCGATACAACATTAGTGATAAAATATGCCAGTGACTTGCGACAGTTCGGTGGATTCTCCACCGGTACTCTCTGGTTTCCTCCATCAATAAAATTGACCGCCATGATATAGCTGAAATATTGCTGAAAGTGGCATTACACACCATAACCCTAACCCTCCATAACTTTCCTAATCATTTTAACTGCATAACAGGATAATGTACATGCAGTGTCGTGTAAATGCACTATAGCTAAACATCTCACAGTAATGATCGTATTTAAATATTAGTGTAGCAAAATAAATAAAACAATTACATAACAATTTCTGACAAAGGCCGACTCATTTAATAGTTACTTTCGCTTTTAGTATCGAATCATACACTGAATAAATATGACAACAAAATAGATACAAATATATCATTCATAAGATAAATGAGAGAAGACATATGTTAAAAATACACGTGATAAAGAGTTCTCTCTTTACACATGTTAATACTGTACTCTATTTAACTAAGACAGACGCTTTGATGTTTGGATCAAAATAAGCTAATCTTTATTATATTTAATTACGGTAATGTTCAAAGCACTGGGAATAATCTTGGCTTTCCTAATGATTATAACTGCGCACACATGAAAATTTGCACAAGAACACGGTAACGCGGACACAAGAACACGGAATCTTTAACACGACATACACACAATTTGAAACCAAGTAAAATATGTCTAGTCAGAATTCAAATATATTTTAAAGCAACTACTACGCCTCCAGCAACTACGCCAAAGCCTTGTGAACCTCCTGAGTTTAAATGTGACGATGGAACCTGCAATGTGGAATCTCAAAAATGCGATGGGATTTGTGATTGCCTCCCTTCTTGTGAAGATGAAAAAGATTGTCCTGGTGTGTAATTATATCAATGATTATTAGATAATCATGTACATTTCAACTCGATCTTTAGTTTTATGTGTAGTGTGTTTTAGATCCTTGCTTGTGCTTTTATCCTTTTCTCTTTTGGCCATTGTGTTATCTGTCCGTCTTCGATTTACGGATTCTGATTACCTTTGGTATCTTCAAACTCTTCTTGCACAGCTACATATGTTGCCAACAACATAGACTGGGTTGAGCAAACTATAAATACAAATTTACTTTGCTAATGCAATTTAATTGACACTTAAATTTGATTGAGTTGGACGTTAGCCAGTCCAGAGCTTAGATTAACACGACGGGTGCCACTAGTGGAGCAGGAACTGCTTACCCTTCCAGAGCACCCGAGTTCACCCTCGGTTTTTAGTGGGATTCGTGTTAATCGATCTTTAGTTTTATATGTATGTTTTGTAGATCGTTGTTTGTCCTTTTGTACTTCTTATACCCCCGCTCGACGAGAGTCGGGGGTATATAGGGAACCTCATGTCCGTTCGTCCGTTCGTCCGTCTGTCACACTTTTGGTTTCCGGATGATATTTAAAGTACCGCTCAACCAAATCTTTTCAAACTTTAACACAATGCCGTGGACCACTAAATACAGGTCAAGCTTGATTACGGTGTATTTCACATTTACCGTTCCTCAGTTATGGCCCTTTTTCTCTTAGAAAATAGGGACTTTTTAGGTTTCCGGGTGATATTTAAAGTATGGCTCAATCAAATCTTTTCAATCTTTAACACAATACTGTGGACCATTAAATACAGATTAAGGTCCATTACGGTGTATTTCACATTTACCGTTCCCGAGTTATGGCCCTTTTTCTCTTAGAAAATAGAGACTTTTTAGGTTTCCGAATGATATTTAAAGTACCGCTCAACCAAATCTTTTCAAGCTTTAACACAATGCTGTTGCCAACTAAATACAGGTTAAGTTTGATTATGGTGTATTTCACATTTACCGTGCATAAGTTATGGCCCTTTTTCTCTTAGAAAATAGGGACTTTCTAGGCGTCGGGATGGTATTTAAGGTATGACTCAACAAAATAATATCAAACTTTAAAACAATGTACCATAAAATACAGATTAAAATACAGATTAAATTCGATTATGGTGAAATTGACATTTACCGTTCATGAATTATAGCCCTTTACTCTTAGAAGATTGGGACTTTAAAGGTTTCTGGATGAAAATTTCATAATTTGGAATGCGGGGGTATCTGTGATCACCAGATCAACTTTCTCTAGTTCTTTTGGCCATTGTGTTGTCTGTTCGTCTTCGATATACGGATTATGATTGCCCCTTTGGTATCTTCAAGCTCTTCTTATAATATTGAGTACAAATTGAGTAAAGCCTAGCTAAATCTGTTAAGGGCCAACTACTCCTCGTGGAAAGAAACCTTAAATTTCTTCAGATTCATGCATTGGAAAGGGGCTAGACGTCAGTCATTATTAATCTACTGAGGTCATGGCCACTAGGCAGGTGATGTCCTGTAGAAAAACAGTTAACTGTTTTCGACCTAAATGTAACAATAAACATCGTTATACCATTATCGAATGCTTAGGTGTTTAGCCACATACTGTTGCGCGGCTGTTTCATAGATCTGTTCGTTAAAACTGTTCTGATTTTCCCCTCCCATTTGATCTAGACGTCATTATATTCACTACCTAATTTTTTTTATGGGAGTCGTAAAGCTCATCCAATTAATTTGTGTTTTGTTGTTTCTCTGCGTCCTGTGTGTTGTTTTCCCAATGTTGCCAGTGTCTCTGATTGCCCCCATCGAATTTCTTCGTTTATTTACAAAATGGTGAAAGAGACGATGAACACCATATAACCTACTCTTATTACGAGACAATATTCTTAAATGATCTCTACTGTTCTTTCATTTTGTATTTCAGGGACTTTTATATATTTTCAGCAATTTGAATAAATTTATGAATTAATGATATATTTTTATAATCATAGAACATTTAAAATAATCACACTGGGAATGAGAGTTAGGGGGTTAGTGTTATGGTAAATAACACCACTTTCAATCATAGCTGAAATTTTGTTGAAAGTGGGGTTAAATACCATAACCCTAACCCCTCTAACTCCCATCACCATTCATCTATATCACCCCCTAAACGTCATGTATTATTGATATAATAATAAATTATTCACGCATGTCGCCTTAACCACAAACAGAAGACATTTATAGATTTAATTTTACTCTTGCATGTCTTTCTATCGCAACATTACGTTAAAAGGTAAAATAACCTTTAAGTTACGCTTGTTTCTGTTGCTCCTTTGATACAGGTTGACATTAATTATGCATGTGTTTAAATGTTAATATATTCTGTTGTTTGATGTTTAACACTAGTATTTCTTTGGTGTAATGTGCCTTTGCTGACAACAGAAATAAAAATCTAATGAATATGCATTTCAATAAGATAAATGTTTGCATTACAGTAATTACTTTAATACTGAAATGTCTCATTAATTAAATTTCACTACCCGTCTTTTGTTTTGCATGTTTGTTTTCCTGATTGATCAATCAGAAACGTCAGTTAACATGTTCAGATCTTTCTACTTTTGTTAAATCATATCTCCCTTATATATATGAATGAACAAGAACTAGAATTTTACATGTTAAAGTGTTGAGTCGCACTTCGGCACTTCAACAATCATTGTTTTACATATAATTTCTTAATTTCGTGATATCAAAATAAGTTAAACCTGCTTTAGTGACCACCTCAATTAAGCAATAACATTTTGTTTATTATCCCTCACAGTGTATTTTTATATCAATTAATCCTGTAATAAGTGACCACTTGTCGTATGTGACCCTATATCACTTCCCTTAAAAGGTCACATAAGACAAGTGTGACCGTATAACACTTATGTAGGATGATATTGATGGATTAACATTAAGACATGCCTTGCTGTGCATGTCACAGAGGATGTTTGTGTTTTGTTTCTTTTATCACCAGGAATCCTAACGTATATCTTTTCTTGCTGAGTGATATTGTAAAATTACTGTTACGATTTCCATCAAATCATATGTTTTTTTTATCCATTACTGCAAAAAAAAAAAAAAAACATTACTTGAAGGAAATTTACCAGCTATGACAAGAAATAAAGATATCTGTATCACTTTTCAACCCAGGCTCAAATCATATTACGTTCTGTTCCTTTCATTGTATCTACGTGTTGTATATACATTGAACACTGCTAGACAATGTAAATAATGCATTGCTAGACGACAATTCAAATGTTAGCGCTAGTTGACCCTTCAAAATGCATTGCTTAGTGGCACTTCAAATGCAGCGCTGAGGGACACTTCAAATGCAGCTCTGAGTGATGCTTAAATGCATTGAGTGCCGAAGTACTGGCTACTTGACGCATGCCACTCACTAATAGTTAACCAGTAGAGGTATCGACCCAGTGATAGTAATGAAAATGCAGATATCAAATTTAGTGCGCACGACACGTTTCTGGAATAACCCTTTTTTTTTTATCAGTGATAGCACTAATGCTAGACTAATTCGATCTAGGCTAATAATTCCATGCTACTTGGACTGAAAAAAGATTTCATTGTTATTTTAGAGAATCAATTGACAAAAAGTATTAATCCTTAGGATGTTAATCAGATATTTTTCTTTCAACAGAAAAAACCACAACTCCACCAATAGAAACAACGACAGTTGTAACAAGTGGTATGTACATATGTTATTATTTTATTATCTCCCTTGTCTATTAAAAAGTGATATGCACATGTGATGTTATTATCTCCCTTGTCTATTAAAAAGTGGTATATACATGTGATTGTATTATATCCCTTGTCTATTGCCAAGTGGAATGCACATGTGTTTTGAATTTTTTATCTCCCTTGTCTGTTGATACTGTGTTGTATAGGTATCAATGAAAATCAACAGCAAATAATAAACAGTTTGTTTGGTGTTTTAATATTTTATCAGGTAAGATAAATGGATACATAATAAACATTGCCAGAAATTCGAAATTCGAAAACCGATATTGAAGCACTGTTACTTAAATTAACAATTTTAAAATGTTTTAATAATACAACAGATATCTAATTTTGTTTCAAATACAAAAATTACTGAAAAACATTACAAGTTAAGACAAAAATTGTTATTATACCCCACTAAAATCTAACATAACTTTGTATTAAGATTTTGCTCAGGGGACCTTTGGTATTGTCTCGGGTCTTGTCTCTGCTTGTAATGGAACTCGGTGGCAGGATTCGACAAGCAGTGTATTCACTGGACAATCTGAAGTACATATGGCCATGGGATAAACTGGGTTTTTTCAAAAATTTATTAAA